>JAQNDB010000663.1:0-72747 GCA_029204045.2 Tillandsia leiboldiana | reverse complement strand
GAACAGTTATTATCTCAGATTGCAGCGAAGTTCGGGAGGTTCCGGACTGATGCGGAGGATCCGTAGGCAAAAGTGAGTCGAAACTGTCAATTTCGGAGCCAGTTTTTGGATTGAGTACCACGACTCAACGGATGAGCTTTTTGAAAGAGAAAAGCTGTGATCACGTTGTACTTTCGATTTACAGCGGAGTTCGTGAGGTTCCGACAGCGGCGGAGGGCCCGAAGGCAAAAAGTGAGTTGGAGTTGGCTTTTTGGATTATTAATGAGTTAATTAATGGATTTGCTAATTAAAGGGATCTTCTCTACTTGGGGTGTCTTGTAGTAGCCGCTGGTTAAAATGTTTTGGGTCTACTTTTGGTTCTTAATTTCGCAATTCGTTTCGGGGGGGGGGGGGGGGGGAACGGTGATATAATAATTCCTTGGTTTCCGAGCAGACCGTCGGGGCTCGCGGGTATTTTTAGTCAATAAAGCTCGCGAAACGGAGAACGGCGGCGCAATCGGTTTTGAATTCCGACGCCGGAATCTCCGGAATAAATTCCAGAAGGTGGCTAGCGGTTCAGGTGGTCAGCGCGGTTTTTTTAGGCAGACCGGACCCTGGTTCGCACCCGACTTATTATTACCCCGCTTTTGATTTGAAATGGGTTCATTCCCATTCCCCATCCTACCCGCTCGCGCCACCCTAACCGCTCCCGCCTTTTCCCTGTCGTGCAACTTCCCAACTCCCCGCAACTTCCCACAACTTCCCACAACTCCCACAACTCCCCACAACTCCCCGCAACTTCCCACAACTCCCCACAACTCCCCTGCGTACGAAACCCCAAGTGCAAGGAACCCACTTCCCCAACCTTTCAGTTTCCCAACCGATCGAGTGGAGAAGCAAGGCTGAGCGGGTGAGGAGAGGGAAGAGCGCCGGCATACCCTTCGTTACCGGGCACGCAAGAACAGGACGATCATCCCTAGATCAACCCTAGCCGACAAAACCAAGGTGAGCATAGCTTAGGGTTCTTGATTAGGTTTTCTTGGTTCTCTTAGGCGAAGGGAGGAGGAGGGTCGGCGCCGTCACCGGAGGCGGCCGCATGCTCCCGCATGCGGGCGCATCCGCATGCGGCGGCGCCGCCTGCGGGCGGCGCCGCATGCGGACGGCGCCGCATGCTTCCGCATGCGGGCGCCGCCGCATGCGGGCGGCACCGCATGCGGGCGGTGCCGCATGCGGGCGGCGCCGCATGCTTCCGCATGCGGGCGCTGCCGCATGCGGGCGGCGCAGCATGGCCCGCATGCGGGCAGCGCGCATGAGGCGGCGCCGCATGCCCCCGCATGCGGGCGAGCCGCATGCGGGCGGCGCCGCATGCCCCCGCATGCGGGCAGAGCCGCATGCGGGCGGCGCCGCACGCGCCCGCATGCGGGCAGCGCCGCGTGCGGGCGGCGCCGCATGTGGGCAGCACCGCATGCGGGCGGCGCCGCATGCCCCGCATGCGGGCAGCGCGGCATGCGGGCGGCGCTACACGCGCCGCATGCGGGCAGCGCCGCATGTGGGCAGCGCCGCGCGCACCCACAAGTGGGCAGCGCCGCATGCGGGTGACGCCGCATGCGGACGGCGCCGCACGCAGGTAGTACGCCGCCCAGCCGCGCGGGGCCGGGCGCGTACGTGTACGAATTGTGCGCAAGGTGGGGGGGGGGGGGGGCGCGGTGTTCTAGTCTTTAATCTTGCGGAGTCTTGAATTTCTGACTCCTGTATGACAGGTTCTTGTAGGTCCGGGCGGGCACCGAGACGCGGGAGAAACCTAGCATCGGTCAGGAGCGCGACAACGAAAAGGTGGGTTTTCGGTCGAGGCTTAGTATAGTGTTAGTATTCCGAAAGGGATTTTTATAATGTTAATCGGTACTAACGCTGACGGTTTCTATGATGATACTATATTACCCGTGTCTTGGTTTCTTATGCTCGAGTTGCGACACGCGCACCCGCGGTCTGGCCACCGCAAAGGGTGCTCTTTTCCGGAAAGGCGGTCTCCGACCCGTGTTACCCACGAGGGGATGTAGTGGGGCCCCGTAGGTGTGGGGTTCGAGGCACCAAGGTGTGAGCGGTGCGACCTGTCGGGATTGGTGCCCGACGAGGTCAGGTGTGCGACCTGCCGGGATTGGTGCCCGACGAGGTCAGGTGTTACAGGTGTTACCGGGGGTTACAGGTGTCACAGGTGGTACAGGTGGTTGCGAGCGAGTTACCGTTATGAGTAGAGTGGTTGCTCCGGCTAGTCTTACTTTTGTGGCTTGGTATTACTTTACTGCTTTAGTATTGTTATCATGATAGTGTCGCTGACTACCCACTCTGTGACAGGTACCTCCAGTGGGTAGAGGTAGGCGACGGTGAGGCCGAGGTGGGAGCAGTCGGGCTGTGGGAGCCCTAGTATGCCGTTTTCTTTACTTTCTCTGCATTTCATTTGGTATTGTAGGTTACTGTGTGGTTCTCGATACCCTTGTGGGGTCGTGTGGATGTTGATTACTTTCATTCTGGTTATGCACTACTGTTTCCTTTATGTTCCCGTTTGGCCGTTTTCTAAACAAACCAACTAGAAAACAAAAGAAAAAGGACTTCGAAAACCGTTTTCAAAAATCTAGGGTCGGGTGGGCCCGTTTTCCAAACCCTGTGGATTTATGCCGTTTTCCAATCTGTTTTCGAAACCTAAGCCGTGTGGGCCTGTTTTCAAAACGGTGAGTTTATCCTTTCAACTTGACTGGCCACGGGCATTGTTTAGTCTTCATACCAGTTAGACTCCGAACTGATGTGATTAAATGGAAAATGATTGCTTGTGTTTGACTGTTGTAATAGCCGCGACGCCGTGCATATACAGAGGAGACTCTGCCCGACTTTCGAGTAAATCTGTATATGCGGCGGGTCTGGGCACGCGCGGGGAAGGAGGTTTTAAACAAAAAATTTTGTACACACCTTACGCTTACTTTTGTGTATCGTTTCCGCTAAAACAAAACCCCCGGGGCGTGACAGATTAAGATGGTATCAGAGACTTTGCTTTAATCACAACAGTGACGGCCAACATCCACCGAGATATCACACTTAACTACGAATAAATGAAATGTGCAGGGTTTAAGGGTTAGGACGTGAGAGATCGGGGAGGGGATTTGTAGATAATGTTTTCTTTTCTCTCTCGATTTTACGGTGGTTCTTCTAGCAGAGGTGAGTGCTAAGCTTTGGTTGGTGTGTCTGTACAGACAATGGTACGAACCAGAGCGTCGGCGAGGAGGAGGTAGGGACAGATGCGACGACATCAGCAGCTGCAGAGAACCAGCTCCTGCGGCAACAATTGAGGGAGATGGCGGGGCAGATGGCGACCCTTACGGATCGTGTGCGTCAATTGACGCAGCAGCAACCGGTCGCTCCCGCCCCTCCACAGGACCAATTGCACCGGCCGCAGCACCGCAAGCGACAGGGGCTGGGGTAGGGGCAGCCCCTCTACCGGCAGCAACGGCCGGGCTAGCATCTACCCAGACCACGGCGCCGATGGCAGCAGCACCCGCATTAACGCCCGCGGGGCCGGCGCCGGGGGCTCTCGGCGGGAGCGCCTCCGCGGCCGCCGCCGTCGCTGGGGAAGGGACGGTTACGCGGGCGGAACGAGAGCGAGTGCGGGCCAATCTGGCGGATTTCATGAAGTTCGAACCACCCACGTTCGAGGGGGAGACGACTGATCCCTGGGTCGTCGAAAAGTGGGTGGGATCGATGGAAAAGTTGTTTGAGGACCTACTCATCGAGGACCCCGAGCGCGTTCCCCTGGCAGTTCACTTTTTGGAGGGAAACGCTCGTTTATGGTGGAAGACGGTGCGCCCTGATCCCACCAAGGGCACCGTGCTTCTATTGTGGACGACGTTCAAGCAGGAATTGTTGGGGCCTTCTTCACAAATAGCGTCAAGAAGAAAAGAAGAAACTGGAGGACGACCTGAACCACATTCAGCAAGGGAGCAAGACGGTTATGGAGTATCAGCGCGAATTCGTGCGCCTGGCAAATTGCGTCCCTTTCGTTATAAGGGACGAACCCCACAAGGCGCAACTGTTCGTGGATGGGTTGCGAAGTGATATTTTCCAGGTGGTTCAAGCCGCTGATTTGCATACGTTCCAGAAAGTGGTCGACCGGGCCACTGTCGTAGAGCGTGGGTTCGCCGTTACCCGCGCTAGGAGGGAGGCCCCGGCACAGCATGAAGATAGGAAGCGGCAACAGCAGAGCTACGGAGGGGGGTCATCTGCTGGGAGCCGACCCCCCAAGCGGTGGAGGGCACAGTCGGGAGCACGGAGCGCACCTACGGGAGAGCCGAGGCCAAGAGACAGGCCTTGCGTGATCTGCGGTGGAGCGCATGGAGTGTTGGATTGCCCCCAGAGAGTCGATCATTGCTTCCGTTGCGGCAAGCAGGGGCACTTCCGCCGCAACTGCCCCCTTACCGGGATCAGCCTCCTCTGCCGCTTCCACGCCTTCACCACAATTTTTGGGGCGGGGGAAAGCTCCTATGGGGTCGACCTCTAGGCCCCCAGCTACGCGGCGCGAAGAGGATAGGCAGCCTCAACCGGGCGGGCGAATTTATTCCATGACCCGCCAGGAATCGGACCCGCCGGAGGACGTACTCGCAGGTATAACTTCTATTTCAAATTCACGTTCTAGAACCTCTTTGATACTGGAGCAACGCACTCGTTCATTTCTCGCGAGTACGTGTTTTCGCATGACCTCGAGGAAACACCTCTCCAAAGCCGTTTGACGGTCCAGACCGCGGGTGGGACACTGGAGGCGACTAGTTTGGTGGCCACCTGCCCGATTAAGCTAGGGCGGCTGCTTTGCCCTTGGGATTTAGTGGTGATTCCCTTGAAGGAGTACGACGTTGTTTTGGGCATGGACTGGCTCTCAAGGTACCAAGTGCTTATCGACTGCGATAAGCGGATGGTGCAACTACAAGAACCAAGTTTCCCTAAGAATGCGTACCTGGCGTGTAAGAGCACCTCCTTCCCGGCAGTCATCTCAGCGGCTCGAGCCAGGAGTCTGGTAGAGGGTGGGTGTGTAGCCTATTTGGCATCGGTGGATCTAGTTACCCGACCCTCGACGACACCTTCAGACATCCCAGTGGTGAGGGACTTTCCCGACGTCTTTCCGACGGAGCTGCCCGGGATACCCCCTGAACGAGAGGTGGTGTTCCCTATTGAACTCTTGCCAGGTACTCAACCTATAACGAAGGCGCCCTACCGAATGGCCTTCGCGGAGTTGAAGGAGTTAAAGGCGCAACTGGAAGACCTCTTGGACAAAGGGTTTGTCAGGCCGAGTGTGTCACCCTGGGGCGCACCGGTGCTTTTTGTACGGAAGAAGGATGGAAGCCTGCGACTCTGCATCGACTACAGAGGAATAAACAAGGTCACGGTGAAAAACAAGTACCCCTGCCCAGAATCGACGACTCTTCGACCAACTACGAGGAGCGACGGTCTTTTCAAAGATTGATCTACAGTCAGGCTACCACCAGCTTCGGGTTCGGAACGAGGACATTCCGAAGACCGCTTTCCGGACCCGGTATGGCCATTACGAGTTACGGTCATGCCGTTCGGACTTACGAACGCCCCCGCGGTCTTTATGGACATGATGAACCGGGTCTTCAGACCATTCCTAGACCGGTTCGTGGTGGTCTTCATCGACGATATACTAATCTATTCATCCACCGACGAGGAGCACGAGGATCACTTACGAACGATTCTCCAAACCCTCAGGGAGCAGAGGCTGTTCGCTAAGCTCAAAAAGTGTGAGTTCTGGCTACGCGAAGTGGGATTCCTGGGGCATGTGATCTCGGCGAAGGGAATCGCCGTGGACCCCAAGAAGGTGGAATCGGTGATCGACTGGCAGCCGCCCACGACGGTGACGGAGATCCGCAGTTTCTTGGGGCTGGCGGGGTATTATAGACGCTTTGTCGAGGGTTTCTCGAAGATTGCGGCCCCTTTAAACCGGTTGACCAAGAAAGGAGAAAAGTTTGTATGGACGGCCAAATGCCAGGAAAGTTTTGAAGAACTCAAAAGAAGGCTAACCGAGGCACCAATTCTTGTACTACCAACACCCGGTGAGGACTATGAGGTGTACTGCGACGCTTCGAGAATCGGCCTTGGGGTTGTTTTAATGCAGCAGGGGAAGGTAATAGCCTATGCGTCTAGGCAACTAAAGGACTACGAGAGAAACTACCCAATACACGATTTAGAGCTGGCTGCGGTAGTCTTCGTCCTGAAGTTATGGAGACACTATCTCTTTGGTGTCCATTGTAACATCTTCTCAGATCACCAGAGTCTTAAATACCTATTCACCCAAAAGGAACTAAACCTGCGGCAGAGGCGGTGGCTTGAGTTACTGAAGGATTACGACCTAACAATCCAATACCACCCCGGGAAAGCAAACGTGGTAGCGGACGCTCTGAGCAGGAAGGGGCGATTGGAGGGAGGATCGGTAGGTGCGATAACTGAGCAGAGCAGCTTGATCGCGGAATTCTCACGACTAGGGTTGGAAGTAGTGCCAGCAGGCACGGTTGCGCAACTTCTAACTTTGGTGGTCAAGCCAACACTGCACGAGAAGATTCGAGAGGGACAGCAGGCGGACTCGCACTTACAGCTCGTAAGAGACAAGATCTCACCGGATCAGGAAGGTGACTTTTCAGTGGAAGGCGACGGCACTCTACGGTTCCGCGGGCGGATTTGCGTGCCGGATACCCCGGAATTGAAGAAGGAAATCCTGTCTGAGGCACACAGCGCCCCTTATGCAGCGCATCCAGGAGGCACAAAGATGTACAGGGACCTCAAGCAGACCTTCTGGTGGCCCAAGATGAAGAGGGATGTGACAAGATATGTAGCTCATTGCCTGGTGTGTCAACAATAAAGGCGGAACATCAACGGCCGGCGGGAAAGTTACAACCCTTACCGGTACCGGAGTGGAAGTGGGATCATATCACCATGGACTTTGTCACCGGGTTCCCACGTTCACAGCAAGGACATGACTCAATATGGGTTGTGGTGGACCGGCTAACCAAGTCAGCGCACTTTCTGCCGATTCACACAACCTGGACCAGAGAGCGGTTGGCTCAAGTCTACCTCAGCGAGATTGTGAGACTGCATGGAGTACCGGCATCGATCACATCAGACAGAGACACGCGTTTCGTCTCCAAGTTTTGGCAGAGTCTGCAACGAGCCTTGGGGACTAAATTGCAGTTCAGCACAGCCTTCCACCCTCAGACAGACGGGCAGTCGGAGCGAGTGATACAGACGCTAGAGGACCTGCTTCGGGCCTGTGTACTCGATTGGGGAGTCGGTTGGGAGCGTTACCTACCACTTGTAGAATTCGCTTACAACAATAGCCACCAGGCCAGCATCCTGATGGCACCCTACGAAGCTTATACGGGAGACGCTGCCGATCCGATCCCGATCTGTTGGGACGACTTGGGAGAACGGAAGTTCTTGGGACCCGACTTGGTGGAAGAAACCGAAGAGAAGGTGCGCCTTATCAGACAGCGCTTACTAACCGCCCAGAGTCGACAAAAGAGCTACGCGGATCGGAGACGCCGCGACTTAGAGTTCCAGGTGGGAGAACACGTGTTTTTGCGGGTCTCGCCGTCCAGGGGAATCAAGCGATTCGGGTTAAAAGGCAAGCTGAGCCCGCGGTCGTGGGGCCATTCGAGATCCTGGAGCGGATTGGCCCAGTGGCTTACCGCCTTGCCCTACCACCGAACCTCAACCGGATTCACGACGTGTTCCACGTTTCGATGCTCAAGAAATACCTCTCCGACCCGTCGCATGTCCTGGACGTCTCGACACTCGAACTGAAGGAGGACCTAAGCTTCGAGGAAACCCCATGCGAATACTAGCAAGAGAAAGCAAGACGCTTCGAAACCGAGTCATCCCCTATGTGAAGGTGCACTGGAACAACCATGAGGAGCGGGAAGCGACGTGGGAACTGGAATCGAAGATGAGGGAGGGCTACCCCTATCTCTTCACCGCGAACCAGGATTGAGTTTCGAGGACGAAACTCGTTTTAAGAGGTGAGTGTGTAGCCGCTGGTTTAAAATGTTTTTGGGTCTACTTTTGGTTTCTTAATTTCGCAATTCGTTTCGGGGGGGGGGGGGGGGGCGGAGGTGATCTAATAATTCCTTGTTTCAGGGCAGACCGTCGGGGCTCGCGGGTATTTTAGTCAATAAAGCTCGCGAAACGGAGAACGGCGGCACAATCCGGTTTTGAATTCCGACGCCGGAAATCTCCCGGAATAAATTGCTGAAGGTGGCTAGCGGTTCAGGTGGTCAGCGCGGTTTTTTTAGGCAGACCGGACCCTGGTTCGCACCCGACTTATTATTACCCGCTTTTGATTTGAATGGGTTCATTCCCATTCCCCATCCTACCCGCTCCCGCCACCCTAACCGCTCCCGCCTTTTCCCTGTCGTGCAACTTCCACAACTCCCCGCAACTTCCCACAACTTCCCACAACTCCCACAAACTCCCCACAACTCCCCGCAACTTCCCACAACTCCCCACAACTCCCCTGCGTACGAAACCCCAAGTGCAAGGAACCCACTTCCCCAACCTTTCAGTTTCCCAACCGATCGAGTGGAGAAGCAAGGCGGAGCGGGTGAGGAGAGGGAAGAGCGCCGGCATACCCTTCGTTACCGGGCACGCAAGAACAGGACGATCATCCCCTAGATCAACCCTAGCCGACAAAACCAAGGTGAGCATAGCTTAGGGTTCTTGATTAGGTTTTCTTGTTCTCTTAGGCGAAGGGGAGGAGGAGGGTCGGCGCCGTCACCGGAGGCGGCGCCGCATGCTCCCGGCATGCGGGCGGCATCCGCATGCGGGCGGCGCCGCCTGCGGGCGGCGCCGCATGCGGGCGGCACCGCATGCGGGCGGCGCCGCATGCTTCCGCATGCGGGCGCCGCCGCATGCGGGCGGCGCAGCATGCGCCCGCATGCGGGCAGCGCCGCATGCGGCGGCGCCGCATGCGCCCGCATGCGGGCAGAGCCGCATGCGGGCGGCGCCGCATGCCCCCGCATGGTGCTGTGCGGGCGGCGCTGCACGCGCCCGCATGCGGGCAGCGCCGCGTGCGGGCGGCGCCGCATGCCCCCGCATGCGGGCAGCGCCGCATGCGGGCGGCGCTACACGCGCCCGCATGCGGGCAGCGCCGCATGTGGGCAGCGCCGCGCGCGCACCCACAAGTGGGCAGCGCCGCATGCGAGTGACCACGCATGCGGACGGCGCCGCACGCAGGTAGTACGCCGCCCAGCCGCGTGGGGCCGGGCGCGTACGTGTACGAATTGTGCGCAAGGTGGGGGGGGGGGGGCGCCGGGTGTTCTAGTCTTTAATCTTGCGGAGTCTTGAATTTCTGACTCCTGTATGACAGGTTCTTGTAGGTCCGGGCGGGCACCCGAGACGCGGGAGAACCTAGCATCGGTCAGGAGCGCGACAACGAAAAGGTGGGTTTTCGGTCGAGGCTTAGTATAGTGTTAGTATTCCGAAAGGGATTTTTATTAACTGTTAATCGGTACTAACGCTGACGGTTTCTATGATGTACTATATTACCCCGTGTCTTGGTTTCTTATGCTCGAGTTGCGACACGCGCACCCGCGGTCTGGCCACCGCAATGGGTGCTCTTTTCCGGAAAGGCGGTCACCGACCGTGTTACCCACGAGGGGATGTAGTGGGGCCCCCGTAGGTGTGGGGTTCGAGGAACCAAGGTCTGGCCACCACAAAGGGTGCTCTTTTCCCGGAAAGGCGGTCTCCGACCCGTGTTACCCACGAGGGGATGTAGTGGGGCCCCCGTAGGTGTGGGGTTCGAGGCACCAAGGTGTGAACGGTGCGACCTGTCGGGATTGGTGCCCGACGAGGTCAGGTGTGCGGACCTGCCGGGATTGGTGCCCGACGAGGTCAGGTGTTACAGGTGTTACCGGGGTTACAGGTGTCACAGGTGGTACTGGTGGTTGCGAGTTACCGTTATGAGTAGAGTGGTTGCTCCGGCTAGTCTTACTTTTTGTGGCTTGGTATTACTTTACTGCTTTAGTATTGTTATCATGATAGTGTCGCTGACTACCCACTCTGTGACAGGTACCTCCAGGGGGTAGAGGTAGGCGACGGTGAGGCCGAGGTGGGAGCAGTCGGGCTGTGGGAGCCCTAGTATGCCGTTTTCTTTACTTTCTCTGCATTTCATTTGGTATTGTAGGTTACTGTGTGGTTCTCGATACCCTTGTGGGGTCGTGTGGATGTTGATTACTTTCATTCTGGTTATGCACTACTGTTTCCTTTATTGTTCCCGTTGGCCGTTTTCTAAACAAACCAACTAGAAAACAAAAGAAAAAGGACTTCGAAAACCGTTTTCAAAAATCTAGGGTCGGGTGGGCCCGTTTTCCAAACCCTGTGGATTTATGCCGTTTTCCAATCTGTTTTCGAAACCTAAGGCCGTGTGGGCCTGTTTTCAAAACGGTGAGTTTATCCTTTCAACTTGACTGGCCACGGGCATTGTTTAGTCTTCATACACAGTTAGACTCCGAACTGATGTGATTAAATGGAAAATGATTGCTTGTGTTTGACTGTTGTAATAGCCGCGACGCCGTGCATGTACAGAGGAGACTCTGCCCGACTTTCGAGAAAATCTGTATATGCGGCGGGTCTGGGCACGCGCCGGGGAAGGAGGTTTTAAACAAAAAAATTTTGTACACACCTTACGCTTACTTTTGTGTATCGTTTCCGCTAAAACAAAACCCCCGGGGCGTGACATGTCTGTGAGCGTGGAGTGAGGTAAGTGGATATTTTTTGGTTTTAAATAAAGCTTCTCTTTTTCTTAATTAAGGTTTAAATTAAAGTTTCTTTAAAATTAATTAGCACCTGTAGCTTTTATAAATTGGCCTTATCCACTTCTTTTTGCCTTATCCCCTCTCCACCACTCCTCTGTTACTTGGTGGGTAGCAGAGAAAGAAGAAAAGAGAAAAAGTAAGAAGAAGAAGGAGAAGTAGAGGAAAAGAGAGGGTTTTGAAGGGTTCTTGGTTGTGGGCTCCCCGTGGTGGCCGAGAGGAGCTCGTGGGCGTGCGTCGTGCGACGACGAGGTAAGCTGTGATGACCTGGATCTCTGCAGAGCTGTGGTAGAGTCATTGGTGACATCTGGGGAGCCTGTACTGTGTGTTGGTGTGTTTGTGCACCAATTGGACACAAGTGGCGGACTTCGGGCTTAATGGATCACGTGGTGATCAGTGGACTCCGTCGGATCTTTAGAAGTGTTTCGGGCGAAGCGGATATTAAAAATGGACTCAGCGTGAAGTTTGGACCAAGGAACACCTTTCCGGATGCCTTCCCGCAAATTTTGGAGTTGGAATTTGGCAAAATGGACATCAAATTCGGATTCAGCGCGCGAAAACGGTCAAAATGGACTACCTACTTGATGTTTTGGACAACCGGTCACTGTTCATGCCGGAACAGTGTTTCCGGCAGCCGGTGGGCAGCGGCGGCGGCGGCGGGCAGCGGCGGAGCAGCCGCGGGCAGCGCGGCGGGCAGAGGCGCGGGCCGCCCGGTCCACGCGGCGGGCGTGCACCGGGGGCTGGACGCGTGGCGGCTCGGGAGTGGGCCGGTCCGCGGGACGCGGTCTACGGAGAGCGCGGTGGCGCACGGTGGACCGGGCGGACACGTGGCGGCCGGTGGTTGGTGCGGTGTAGCGCGCTCGGTGCACCGAACGGGTGCGGGTGGCCTCGGGGCGCATGCCCGGCAGGGTTGGCAGGCGGCGCTGGCAGGCGGCACGTGGGCGCTGACCGCGGTTTCCCGCGCGTTGGGGGCGCCACGTGTCGATCCCCGGGGGTGGCCACGCGGCGCAGCGGGAGTGGTGGCTCCCGCTGTTGCCTGTTTTGTGGGCGACGTGGAGGCCTGAGGGGCTTTCGGGCGCGCACAGTGTTGGGCCGGGGCCAACACGGTAGCCGCCCGAAAATCTGGAGCCCCCGAAAAAAAGGAGAGGTTGGGAATTTTTGGATTTGTTTCTTCCAGCATATAAATAGGCCGAGTTCAGCACTGAAGAACTTCTTCTCTGGGCGGATTTTCATAGTGCCACCTTCACAAGAAATCTTCATCTCCCAGAGCCGGATCCATCTGCAGATTCCAGGATTTTTTCGGCGGCACGCATCCCGAGGATTGCATTTTTACGGCGCGGTACGACGCTCGTTCGTTTGTGATCTTCTTCGTCCCATTTTGGTGCGAGGACTCCCCCGGCTTACTCCAACCTCCGATTGAGGCGATTCTTGCGCCGTTGGACTCATGACAGGTAGGGCTTTGATCTTCTTGTTTTGAGCTCCTCCTCATTTCGTGTTTATCTTGGAGTTTCCCGAGCTTCCATTTGACCCTTTTTCTTGGGCGGAGTTTTGGACAGCACTGTGGTATTTCGGCCATATCTTCGCGCACAGGCATCGGATTGGGGTGATTCAAAAGTCGTTTTGCATCTACACATCACGAGGAATATTTTTAGAAGGTGAGAAATCTCTATTTACAGGAATTAGTGCTACAGTTTTTGAGAGCAGTTTATTTCGGGGTGGTTCCATTGCCGGATTTGTTTCTCAGTGTAGGAAACTCGGATTTGAGCGTGCAGGTACTCGTTTCGACGGGTTCGTCGCGAGGATCGTGAGAGTATTTTTCTTGGAATTTTCTGGGCAATTCTCGCAGGTAAAAACAGGGCATCTTTGGGACTGAATTCTGGACAGCATGTTTGCGGATACTTGTGTGCTTATTTGTGTGTATGTTTTGGGGTAATTGTGAACAGCGATCGCGGCGGTTTACCTGTTTGAGCATTTGGCGTGAAAAGGGGATATTGGATAGTGAGGAGGTTTTACAGCTGAGGACTGCGCGTGTCCAGGTGGGTGGTTGTTGTTTACCTCTATTTTGACATGCTCTCTAGGAATATTAGAGTGATCCCTTTATTTGGACATGCATGCTTAAAGTGATTTAAAATTGTGAGCCTATCATATGGAAATTACTATTGTGGATATCTGATAGTGGTTGGGATTTATACATGTTGGTATGGATGGAATGTTAGCGTTTAACCTTGCATGTGGATTGGATTATTTATTTTGGACTATATGATTTATCCTATTAGTGGTATTACTTGAGGATAGATGACATGCATAGGTGGATGATTTAGGTGAGGGAAAATTGTGAATTTTAAACATGTGTGGTTGGACAACGATTTAGCATGATGGTTATATCTATGCGGAGCTATTGATTGATACACATGTGGAGCCATTATTTGTCACACTATCTTTATCTTTCATGAGGACATATGCATGCTTGTATGGACATCTAGATAGGCCATCTTTTATCGCTACACTTTCATGCTGGAACTTGACTTAGGAGAAACCTTGTTTGCTTCTTTTCTCCTTTTCGTTAGTCAGGTGGTTCTTGTTGCTCGGGTTTGAGCAGGGGTTTGGGATAGTGTAGCCGGGGCCTGGATTGTGGATTATGGGTTTTGGCGGCGACCGCGGATATTGGGCGGTTGACCGGATATCGGTTATAGGACATCGGTGATAGGACATGATTATGGACTAGAGGGTTTTGTGGCAACCGCGGATAGTAGGCGGTTGACCAGATGTCGGATGTGGGACATGATTGTGATTGTGGGTTTTTCCGGCGACCGTGGATAGTGGGCGGTTGACCGGAGGTCGGTTGTTAGACCTGGTCGTGGATTGTGGGGTATTGCGGCAATCGCGGATATTGGGCGATTGACCGGATGGTTACTCTTGCATCTGATTGGGAATCAGTTTTCTTTTAGTGGAGGGTTGTGTTCCACTGGGGCTTTATAGTTGTGATCCAATCCTGCTTTTATCACACCGGCGCGGTTATTGCCCGATGATGCTTTTATCACACTGGCGCGGTTATTGCCCGGTGATGCTTTACTCGTGTGGGTCGCTCCCCTCGAGATCCCCTCCGGAGGCCGGGGCCAGACAGTTATGGACAGTTTTTCTATCACATCGGCGCGGCTTATTTGCCCGATGATGAGGGCGGCAGCAGGAATTTTGCTATCACATCGGCGCGGCTTATTTGCCCGATGATGAGGGCGGTACAGATTGGGTTCATCTGGGACGGTTGGTTATTGTTGCATACGGTTATTCCAGTCTAGGACTGTAATTTAGAGGTATAGTAGTGGTAGATTTCCCTTTGCAGCGGTTTCATTTCTTACCACTCTTCTTTCCTTTTTGCCTCTGGTAGACCTAGTGGGTGTGTCAGAGTTTGAGGTTTTACCCACTAGGGGAGGCTACTGGTTTACTAGTAGTTCTCACCCCCATTCTTCTTTTCTCTTTTTCTTCTTCCTTGTTTTGCAGTGTCTTCTGCGGGTGTTGCTGGATTTTCAGCGGCGGGTCGAGGAGAGAGGACGGCTGAGTAGGTAGATCTCGAGGCAGGATGAGCGAGTTAGCTGGACTGTTGGTGTACCCAGGTTTCCTCAGACGGTTGTACTTTTACATTTGGGACTGGCTTTTGCCAGCAGGTTGTATTTATTTTGGTGAGCTGGGAGAGACTGATGTATCATTTATACAGATGTATTGTATTTTATTTTCAGCTTCAGTCTGAGATGTATTAGATTTTAGTTCAGCTCTGTTTTAATTGCTCTTTTATTATTATCTCTTATATCTGAGCAGGTTTGGCGCTTCGTGTATACGGGAAATACCGTGTGCACGGCGGATCTGTAGACGGGCCCGGGTTCTGGTCTACACCCGGGGCGTGACATAAGCAATTTTCGATTTTTGGGCTTTTTGGTGCTTTTGGGGCTTTAAATAAATTTATTTAAAGTTTTGGTGGAATTATTTGATTCTTTCTTTTTATTTATTCCTTTTCATGGGGGATCGCAGCTGTGGGAGCCACGCGAGCGCGCATTGGCGCACGCGCGGCCGGCGCGGCTGCTGCGCGGGCGCACAAGGGCGCCGCGCGCAGCAGCCGTTAGGGTGCTGCAGGGCTGGCAGCACCCTGCGGCCCACCCGCGTGCGCGGGCAGCCCCAGGGCGCTGCGCCCTGGTGCAGCGCCGCGCGGGCGCTGCAGGCCGCGCGCAAGCGCGCGCGGCGGGCGCACGCAGCCCTGCGGACCGCGCGCGAGGCGCGCGTGGTGCCGCAGGCCGCGCGCAGGGAGCTCACCGCGCGGGCCCTTGCGGGCCCGCGCGGTGCCGCGGGCCCTGCGCGGGCCGCGCGCAGCGCCTCGGGCGCTGCGTGGGCCGCGCGCAGCCCTGCGGACCGCGCGCGGTGCGGCAGGGCCGCGCGCAGGGCGCGCAGCGCGCGGGCCCTTGCGGGCCGCGCGCGGTGCCGCGGGCCCTACGCGGGCCGCGCGCAGCCCCGCGGACCGCGCGCGAGGCGCGCGCGATGCCGCAGGGCCGCGCGCAGGGCGCGCACCGCGCGGGCCCTTGCGGGCCGCGCGCAGCCCCGCGGACCGCGCGCGAGGCGCGCGCGGTGCCGCAGGCTGCGCGCAGGGCGCGCAGCGCCGTGGGCCCCGAGCGGCCGCGCTCGCGCGCGCACGGCAGGCTTGGCGAGCTCGAGCGCGAGCAGTTTTTGCAGTTTTCGCTGTTTTCGCGAGCGATTAGTGTGCATTTTTGCGTGCAGTTTTGCGCGTTTTCCGCCAGCAGCTTGTGCGGTTTCGCGTGCTGATTTTCGCTGTTTTCGCAGGCCGTTTCTCGCAGTTTTGCTAGCAGTTTTGCGAACAATTTCGCATGCTGATTTCTGCAGTTTTCGCAAGCCGTTCTCGCAGTTTTTGCGAACAGTTTTGTGAGCAGTTTTGCGAGCAGTTTTGCGAGCAGTTTCGCATGCTGTTTTTGGGCATTTTCGCAAGCAGTTTTGCGCGTTTTCGCGAGCAGTTTTGGGCATTTTCGCAAGCGGTTTAGAGCAGTTTTTCACGAGCATTTTTTGTGAGTTTCGCCGGCTGTTTTCACGAGCAGATTTTTATGCAGTTTTGCGAGCGGTTTTTGAGCAGTTTTTCGCGAACAATTTCGCGAGCAGTTTTTCGCGAGCAGTTTCGCGAGCAGATTTTTGTGCAGTTTTTCGCGAGCGGTTTTTAAGCAGTTTTTCGCCGACGGAGGCCGTTTTCACCGCCGGATGCTCGGTTTTCGACCCTTTTTGACTGATTTTGCGATTTCTTCTTTCATGGCTGTTCGCAGTGCTGTTTTTAGCTTTCGTCGAGGCTGGTTGTGAGTTTTTCCGCCGCGTGGAGCCGCGGGCTTGCTTCGGGACATCCGCTGAGCGCGCGATCTTGTGGTAGGTCACAGCGTGCTCCGATTCGCGTGCGAATTCCGGCACCGCGCTTTATTTTGCGTGTGGACCACGTGAAGGTAAGGTAATCCCGCTGAGCCCAATTGCAAGTGTCGACAAGCAATTGGTGCCAAGCCGAGGTGGGTTGGTTTTCTCTCCAAGTCTACGGACTTCCTTCTAATTCTATTATGATAGGATTTGCATGCTAGTTTAAGTATTTTCTTGGAACTTGACTAGCACCCCCGTCATATGTTGCATGTGTTCAACCATACCAATAGTGAACTTTAACTTGGGTTAGGTTCTTTTATGCTTTAGCCATCCCACAAATTGCATTTCTTTCCAGACATAGAGTTCCTCGCCCGGGTAGTGGGCCGAGTGGTCAGGGTGTTGTGGGACGGGTGTTGCACTCGGGCCTGGGGGCCGAGTTGGGTCTGGTGGCTGGGTTAGGCCAGTGTTAGAGTGTTGGGAACCGTTTCAGATAAACGGTGGTCCCGGGTTTTTAGTTTTTCGTTGTTCTTCTCGTCTCCACCACGTTGTGATCGTGGTGCACTTGTGTTATCAGGACCTTGAACCCAGAATGCTTTTAGACACTCATGATTTTAGTAAACTAGAGTTTTCATTCCGAATTCCTAGGGGTCGCCGGAGCTTGTTCTTGTTTGATTGGGCGAAGGCGTCACCCCTAGGAGTTCGGGAAACAAACTTGTTTTCAACTGATTTTTTTTCAAGAACTAAAATCTATAAAAGTTGGTTTTCTCAATTCAAGACGGTTTTCAAAAGTGGGCAATTTTATCCTCACCCCAAAGGGGGTTGAGTGGAAATGATATCTTATAATAAAGGTCACATTTTTCCTAAATATTCCTCACCCGACCGGGGTGAGGGATCTGGGTTCTAAGGGCTGATTTCATTCTTGGGTCGAAAACAACGGGAGGCTTCGCCTATAGCCTGTACTTGTTTGATTGGGGTCGTAGGTATTAGTTTCCCGGGGTTTTCTGACTCTCTGCGGTTCTGGCTGTGGAGCATCTCCAGCCCGTGAGTTTGTGTGTTGACATAGTTTCCCACTTTAACCGAGAGGGGCCGAATCCCTGAACGGTAAAGGATAGAGAAACTTCGATAGGCTGAGCCTAGAGTCTGTTCTTGTTTGATTGGGATTCTAGGCACCGGTCTAACGGGATTCTCGGACCTTTGCCGCGTCAGTCGGTTCTCCTCGCCTATGAGTGGGGCGTCGTTGTGGGAGCCGCTTGGAGTGACGGCGGTCCCAGCTGGGTAGTACTTTCTTCTAGTGAGCAGTGTGCGAGCTTGAGTCGTAGAGGGTTCTCCGACATAGCTGTGAGAGTGTTTGGGCTATTCATATTTGAGTCGAGGTTCTTTTCTGACTGAGTTGTGCTTTTGAGCTCGTGTTACCGATCTGTTTGATTGAGGATTATAGCCTGCTGAGCCTGGCATTTCATGCCAGTTACGAGATACTTGTGATACTTGAGTTCGTTGGGGTTGCTCCCCTCGAGCTACGCCCCTGGTGCGATGATGATACCGAGCCTGACGAGGCTGCGATGATGCGACTAGTTGATACACTAGAGTTCGCTTGAGATCTCTGATAGTCCGTGTGGGACACCCTACGTAAGACCAAGTCCTGTTTGGGCGTAGTGGCAGTAGAGGAGCGCAGGCTTGATTTTGACTGGACCCTATGAGGCAGTCATAGAGATTGGGTGTTATGTGAGAGAGTATGCATATCATGTGTCTTAGTTGAGTTTTCCTTTGAGCATAGTACTTATGACATATTGTCAGCAGTGAGTGGATGCATACCATCATCTGTGTTCTTTTTCCTATTGAGCATAGTAGATAGTGGCATGATAGCTGTAGATACCTTTCCAGCTTACTTTTCATTATCACAGTCTTTTTCTGTTATCTTGTGCCCCTCGTAGACTTAGTGGGCAGACCGTGGTTCTTGGAGACGGTACCCACTGAGAACTATTGTAGGATGTAGTTCTCACACCCTCTGTCGGTGACAGGTTGCTGAGGCTTTTCTTCCGTTCCTGCCCGAGCTGGCTCGTCGGACAGTGGACAGGGAGTCGCGAGATAGTTCCCTACCAGCATAGTTCTTTAGAGTGAGGTAGATGTACCATCCCGGACTGTGGGATTTTGTTATATTTCTAGTTTTAGTTATCTCCCTTTTGGATTTGTAGATGATGTATAGGTGGGTTTCTTTTGTATCACCATGTATTTGGGAGATGGAGCTTGTATTTATTTTCAGCATTTTAGTAGTGAGATTTTTTATTACAGCTTTCTTTTCCGCTCTGATATCTATGTAGCTATAGTTCTACCTTTTGCAGGTTAGACTCTTCGTCTGTACGGCAGTTTCCGTACAGATGGCGGATCTGTTAGCGAGGCCGGGTCGCAGTTTCGACCCTGGGGCGTGACACTTTGGTTCCTGAAAAACTTGGGCATACAATTCCAATAGCTCCTGAATTTCTAGGGGTATCTGTTCATCTTCTTTATCTTTTTCACTCACCATGTGTCCAATAGCACAGCAGTGGCCCTGTAACCCTGCCTTGTACCATTGTCTTGCTCCAATAGCCTTGAGCTTAGCACTCTCAACTATTCCCTTCACTATTATGGGTCTGCCTTCTTTATTGAAGGTCACTGAGTGATTACAATAGTCAAATGTGACCCTTCCTGTCACGCCCCGGGGTTGAAACTGCGACCCGAGCTCACTAACAGATCCGCCATCTGTACGGAAACTGCCGTACAGACGAAGCGTCTAACCTGCAAAAAGAATCAACTACAGAAATACAGATATCAGAGCTGAAAGTAAACTACTAAGAACTGAAAACCAAACACTGTACAACTGAAAATAATACAATATCCATCTCCCAAATACGATCGTATACAAAGTCCTCTGATACAAAACTCAAAAGGGAGATATCTCCAATAAAATACATCGATGTACAAGCTCTCAATACAAAAAAAACCTCACTACATCAGTCTCTCAAACTGTAAAATAAAGTACAACTCTATACCTCACAACAAAGGTCTCTCAACAGAGGAAAAAGAAGTAAACTAATCAACTGAAGCTCTCCTCTGAAGGGGTACCGCTACACTCCAACGATGGGTAGGGGACTAGCTCGCGACTCCCTCGCCTCGGTCAGAAGGATCAGCAACAGGAGCACAGGAACAGGAGAAGAAGACCCTGGGGAAAAGACACCACGACGGGCGTGAGAACTACTTCCCAAAGTAGTTCTCAGTGGGTGCCGCCAACAAGCCCAACGGTCTGCCCACTAAGTCTACTAGAGGCATAAAGTAACGAAGTAATACGAAAAGAAAAGAGCTGGAAAAGGATAAGTCTACAGCTACTATGCCTCTATCTAGATGCTCAAGAGGTGGAACAGATGATAAAATGCTGCATCTACTAACAAATCAGTCATGTCACCCAAACTAATCTGACTGCCTCCTCGGGTCCAGTCAAGCCTACGCCTACCTACTGCCGCACATCCGAGAGGAACGGACTTACGTAGGGCGTCCCACACGGACTAACCCACCCCTCGCGCAAAACTGCCTCAACAGGCCCACCATCGCATACACTGCGGGAAACTGCCTCAACAGGCCAACCATCGCATCCACTGCGGGAAACTGCCTCAACAGGCCAACCATCGCATCCACTGCGGGAAACTGCCTCAACAGGCCAACCATCGCATCCACTGCGGTATCTCAGGAGCGCGACCCCAACTGAGGAAAACGGCGCGGCATAGAGTATCAAAAATTGGCATAAGCAGGCTATAGTCAAAATCCACGCTCACTCTCAGAACGGTAGGACTCAAGATCCCCAAAATATCTCGCACAACAGTCGGAGCACTCTCGACGACTCAGCTGATCAGCTCACACAAAACACGAGACACTAGCCTCTCCAACAGCTCGCAGCAAAAAGCACACTGGCTGGAGGTACTCCACAGCCAGGAACGACCCACAACTTAGGCTAACAATACTGGTCGGACCACACTCAACGACCTGGGCCCACCGTCAACCCCAACGGTTCCCAACAACACTGACCGGAGGATACTCGACGGCCCGGGACTACCGTCTGCTCAACGGCTCCCTCCCACGACAGCACAATAGGGATACAAGACCTCCCGGGACTACCGTTTACCCGAACGGCTCCCGGCACAGATAAGCAACCCACTAACAACTACCAGACTCCACTCTGCTCCCAAGCACGAGTGCAAAGGCATCCCACACTAAAAGAAAGTCCCGACCTCTCGACCCACTACCCGGGCGAGGATAACACTATGTCCAAGAATAGAAAAACAGTGTGGGTGTCTAAACATTAATAACCCTAGCCCAAGTAAGGGTTTTCTACTGGTCTGGTTACACATGCAACATATGACGGGGGTGCTAGGTCAAGTTCCAAGATAACTATATTAACAGATGATAAAAGGAATAACAATTCCTACAATCTAGCATGCTACACAAGGAAATAAACTATCATGCATAGTCCTACAACAGTAGAATTACTGTACAGTCTATAAAACTTGGAGATAAGGCCACCCACCTCGGTTCACCTCCAATTGCTCGTAGACACTTGCAATTGGTCTCCACGCGAAATGGTGCCCACTGCAGAAGTCCGCACGCAAAACAGAGCACGCCATCGGGGTCCGCACGCAAAACGGTGCACGGTGCCGGAGTCCGCACGCAAAACGGAGTCCACACACAAAATGGTGCGCGGTGCCGGAATCCGCACGCAAAACGGCGACCGCACACAAAACGGTGCACGATGCCGGAATCCGCACGCAAAACGGCGACCGCACGCAAAACGTTGCACGCCGACGGGGTCCGCACGTAAAACAGTGCAGCAAAACCCGGTCCCTAACACAGATAAGAGCGAGGGGTTAAACCAAGGTCAACAACACGCCCCAAACTGTGCAAAAAAAACAGTAAAAACAAAGCGCGGGACTTACCCGACCACGCCGCCGCCGCCAAAACGTCCCCATCGAAAGCCTTGCGCGCTCCACGAGGCCCACGACGCCACGCCGCAACACCTCCCAACCTCCTCCCTCACTCTCCCTCAATCTCGGTTGGAGAAGAAAGGAAAAAGGAGAAAAAAATGGAGGTGCGGGGGAGAAAGAAGAAGAAGAAAAGGAGGGAGAGAGAAAAAGTGGTCCACGGCTCTCGGTCCCCGGTGCACCCGCCGGTCCACGGCACTCATGCGGGTGCACCCAGTCCAGGCGGGCAAAAGGCGGGCCACGTGGCCGCGCCTCTGCGCGCCACGCGACCGCGCAGCCCGGGCGCCGCATGCGCGGCGTGACACCGCGCCCCCCCCCCCCCCCCCCCCCAGGCGCGGGACACGCGCCCGTGACACGGGCGCGCGCCCCCGCGCCCGCGCGGGCGCCAACGGGGGCCCGCCACGTGGCGGCCCCCGCGTGGCCCGTGCCGAAGGCGCGCCTCCCCGCGCGCCTAACGCGCCTGCCACGCGTACCTCGAGCCCCGTGCCGCCACCTCAGGATCCGCGCCACGCCAACGCCTCGGTTTGCGTGCCGCGTCGCCTCGAAAAATGCGCATGCCTACCGGACTCCAAAACCAACAAATAAATAGTCCATTCCTAGCGATTTCGCGCGCTGAATCCAAAAATGATGTCCATTTTTCCAAATTCTCATCCGAAAATTGCGGAGTGCCCCCGGATAGCCCACTTGATCCGATTTTCTGCGCCGGGTCCAATTCTGAATTCCGATTTGCCAAATTCCAACACTAAATATTCCCGAAGGCGACCGGAGAAATAATCTTTAATCCAAACTTCGCCCGGAGTCCAAATTTGACATGTACGTCGCGCGAAACCACCCGTAAACACTCGACGGGTCCTCCAAGTACCCACGCGATCCTTTTTAAGCCCAAAGTCCGACACTTGAGTCCAAATTGCGCACAAACACTCCCAACGGCCACTAAAAGATGCCCAACAACCAGCAAACCCTTCGCGGGGGATTCCGGGACCTCACACTTCCATATCTCCTGAGCCAGTCAATGCCCAAAATCAAACTAGACCCATCTAGTCTAATAACTCTCAGGTCTGCCTGATAAGTCTCTCCATGCATCTTCCACTTAAAATCTGTGCACTTAAGTTTGCTTAATACCTTGTGCCCATTTGCAACCGTCACATAGAGAGGAGTTGCAGTAGAAATGTCTGCTTTGACTTCTTTAGCTACTTGAAGATCAATGAAACTATGTGTACTTCCTGTATCAATCAATATAACTAAAGATTTATTTCCACTTTCTCCTTGTACCTTAATAGTTTCTTGTAAGATCTCTCCACTCAAGGCATGCACAGATATTCCCATTTCTTCAGGAATTTTTTCTTCCAGTAATTCCTCTTCCTCCACATCTTCTTCCTGTAACAGAGTCTCATCAAAGATCTCTTCTACCTCTAGTTCTCCTTCCATCTGGTTGACTGCCTTACTCTGGCACTGATGACCTGGTTGGTACTTATCTCCACATTTGTAGCACAGCCCAGCTGTCCTCCTTTGCTCAAACACTTGTCGATTAAATCCAGGTTGCCCTTCAGGATTTTTACTACTATTCCACTTACTGTTAGTTACTGGTCCATAACCCAATTTCAGAGTAAAGGTTCTAGAGGAAGGATACCCTTGAGTCTGATTACCCCCTGCTGGTTTGTTGAATATCCTTGGTCTCCTCCACAGCATAGCCAATGCTTGCTCATGGAGCTTGGCTTGTTCATAAACCTCTTCCAAGGTATGAGGATTAGATAAGTCTATGAATGGCACCAATTCCTCCTTAAGACCACTTATATAACTTTGTATGAAATGATCTTCACTTAGTGTAGGGGTGAGGTAGATCATTCTTACCCTTAACTCCTCAAATCTTTCTTGATATTTCTCTACAGTTGAAGTTTGGACTAACTTATTGAATTCTCTCACTAGTTTTTTCATTGTAGCTCCATCAAACCTCCTACTCACAGCCTCACATAGTTCTACCCAGCTGATGTTTGGTTTATCCAGTAAATAGCCCTCCTTCCATCTATGAGCTCTTCCAGAAAAGTGTAATGTAGCCACTTTAGTCCACTGTTCTTCAGGAATTTGGTAAAGTTTAAAGTACTGTTCACTTTTACTTATCCATTCTCTGGGTTCTTCTCCCCCAAAGGTGGGGTAATCCAGTTTTGGATGAGGAATATAATATGGGCCTCTCTGCCCCATACCACCAGTAAACCTATCCTGACTCAATTGAGGATTGGGTAAAATGCCCTTTCCCTTATCCTCCCTTGCAGTTGTTCTGGTACTGCTATTTGTATAATAATCATTTACTGGCTTGTTCTCTTTCAGTGGAGAGAATGAGTGGGAAGGTGTGTTGATAACAGATGACTGAGTGCTAAACAGTTTGAGCAACTGCTCATGCCTTCTCACTGACTCAATCTGTTGAGCCTCATACCTTTGTTGTCCCTCCTTCTGCATCTCATCAAGTTGTTGCACCAGGATTCCCAATTTCCTATTATACTCCAATTCAAACTGTTGGAACTTGGTTTCCAATGCTTGATTTGTCACGCCCCGGAACTCGGGCTCGCCAACAGATCCGCCGTGCACACGGGATTTCCCGAGTACACGAAGCGCTGGTAACCTGCTCCGATATAATATGAACAATAAAAGAGCATAATACAGAGCTGAAGTAGAAGAACCACATAGTGTCTCCGACTGGAACTACAAATAAAGTTGTAATAAGTACAATAATCTCCCAGCTCACCAAAGTAGTACAACCAGCTGGCGAAAGCCAGACCTAAAATAAAAGAGGAATACCACAGTCTGTGTAGAGTCCTGGCGTTCCCTTGCCCTTGTATGCCTCCCTTTTATTTTGACGGGACTTAGGAAAACCTTTCACTATGTTTCTGCAATGGACTGGCCTGGACCGTGAGTATTTTTCTGCGATTGAGCTCGAAAAATGAAGGACGGCAAAGCGAACGGATTCGGTTTCCGATTTACGGATCTCCCGGAATGGGGGTCAAAGCATTTGCTTTGAGTGGTGGATCGAAACCCGTGCTAAGTGGCTGGCACGCTTTTCGAGGTGATCGGACGGGATCCTGCGATGATCGGACCTTTCATCTTTTTACGATAGTGGATTATTTTATTTATTTGGTGGTACCTCGATCTACGGTTTCCGTTTTGGTTTCGTTTATTTCGCAATTCGTTTCGGGGGCCGGAGGGTGATCTAATAATTTCTTGTTTCCGGGCAGACCGTCGGGGCTCGCGGGTATTTTTAGTTAATAAAGCTCGCGAAACGGAGAACGGCGGCGCAATCGGTTTTGAATTCCGACGCCGGAATCTCCCGGAATAAATTCCGGAAGGTGGCTAGCGGTTCAGGTGGTCAACGCGGTTTTTTCAGGCAGACCGGACCCTGGTTCGCACCCGATTTGTTACCCGCTTTTGACTTGAAATGGGTTCATTCCCAATCCCCATTCTAACCGCTCCCGCTACCCTAACCCGTCCCGCCTTTTTCCCTGTCGTGCAACTTCCCACAACTCCCCCCAACTCCCCGCAACTTCCCATAACTCCCCACAACTCCCCCCAACTCCCCGCAACTTCCCATAACTCCCCTCAACTCCCCACAACTCCCCTCAACTCCCCACAACTCCCCACAACTCCCCCCACAACTCCCCTGCGTACGAAACCCCAAGCGCAACAGGAACCCACTTCCCCAACCTTTCTGTTTCCCAACCGACCGAGTGGAGAAACAAGGCGGAGCGAGCAAGGAACGGGTGACCCCCTTTCCTCTTTCTCCCCCATCGGCAAAAACATGGTGAGCGGTTCGGGTCTCCCCGGTTATTTCCCAATGTGAGGTTTTCCTTTTGTTGTTTTCATGGGCAATACAAGGTGTTGAACGGGAGGCCGCCGCCGCCGTCATTGAATAGGAGGCCGCCGCCGCCGTTATCATGCCCACGGGGTCGTCGCCGGAGTCGCACAGGAGCGAAAACGGAGTTGAAATCGCGAAACCGGAGCCGCGGGGGGGCGAAATTAGGGTTCACTGTTCACCCTGTACGGCTGCCTCCTCACGCGGTCAACCGGACTGGCGTGCACCCGGCACACGCGTCCCGCAGCCCGAATGCGCGGACCCGGCGCACGGGCGCGTGCGCCAGCCCGGCCCGCAAACGCGGTCCACGCAAGGGCGTGCACCCGGCTCTGCCGCCGCGACCGGGTATGCGTGAGCCCGGTGCGCGCTAAGCCGGTGCACCGGCCCGGCCCATTCCGCCTGGTGCATGCTCCAGGGGTGAGCCCGGTCTGCGCCGCTGCCTCCTCTGCGTCGTGAACCCGGTCCACGCCTGCACCGTGCACCAGCTTTCAGCTTTTGAGCCCAGAAGCTCCGTTTGTGGCCCGTTTCGCCCCGTTTTTCAGTGTTTTTGACCACGACGATATTTTTAACATTATTACTTACTGTAGCTTTTTCAGGCACAGGGTGGGAGTGTTTTAGCGGGAGTTTCGTACATCTTCTTCTCGCGTTTCAGGTGGGTACACCCTTAGAACCCCTTATTGCAGAAATTTTGTTATGGTTATGTTTATCATGCTGTGGGTTTTCTTTGAGACTTAGCATAGAGTTGGTATTGTTGGAAGGATATTAACTGCATGTTATCGGTACTAATGCTGACGGTCTCTATAAATTACGGTGTTACCCTGTATCTTGGTTACTATGCTCGAGGTTGCGACACGCGCACCCGCGGTCTGGCCACCGCAAAGGGTGCTCTTTTCCGGGAAAGCGGTCTCCGACCCGTGTAGACCCACGAGGTGACGTAGTGGGGGCCCCCGTAGGTGTGGGGTTTGAGGCATCAAGGTGTGAGCGGTGCGATCCGTCGGGGTAGGTGCCCGACGAGGTCAGGTGCTCCCAGGTGTGAGCGGTGCGATCCGTCGGGGTAGGTGCCCGACGAGGTCAGGGGTTACAGGTGTTACAGGGGTTACAGGTGTTACAGGTGTTCGTGGTTTATTTTCCCTCTTGGGAGGGTGGTCAGGTTTTGCAGGTGTTCACGTTTTATTTTACGGTAGCTCCGGATAGTCTGGTTTGCCGCGGCAGGTGCCCGGTCCAGGTTATGCAGGGGGAGGGGATACCGACGATTGCACGACGAGGAGGGCGGTTGCTCTGGTTTACTGCGGTTTGCTTTATTTATAGCCCTAGTTGCTTTCGTGCTTTATTTTCTGGTCACTAACTTCCCACTCTGTGACAGGTTCTCGGGGGTGAGAGCTAGGGCGACGGTGAGGCCGTGGCAGGAGCACTTTTGGTCCTCCGTAGCCATAGTTGGTATTTACTTCTTATTGCGCATTTCATTACTTGTTAGTAGCCGACTATGTGGATCGCGATACCCTTGTGGGGTCGATGTGGATGTTGGGATGTCTTTTATTTGCCCTTGCGAGTAGTTGTTTTGCTTGTCCCGTGTGGCCACTTTCAAACTACAAAAGAAAAGAAAAGAAAAGGAAAATGTTTCGAAAACTGTTTTAAAAAAAAATGATTGTGGGGATTTATCCTTTCAAAACTAGCCAGCTTCTTTAATACTTATGAAAAATATTTGTATGCATTCGACTGTTGAACTAGTGTGGTTAAAATGATGATTGTATGGTGGTTGTGGTCAGGACGCCGTGCATATACAAAGGAGACTCTGCCCGTTCGCAGAGTGAATTTGTATATGCGGCGGGTCTGGGCACGCACTGGGGGAGGTTGGTTTTCAAAAAAAAATGTATGCGCAAGCTCAATCTTTTCGTTGGTCGTCTTCCGCTTAATGAAACCCCCGGGGCGTGACAGATTAAGATGGTATCAGAGAAAAACAGCTTTAACCACAGTAGTCGCTGTCCAACATCCACAGGAGCACATTACCACTGGCTACTAACTAATGAAATGATTAGGGTTTAATTGCGTAGAGATGCGAGAGTGCGGGACTGTTGAGTTTTGTTTTCCGGTTTAGCTCGGGTGTTGTGCGAGTGTAGTCGGGCTGTTTTGGAGGTTGGGGTCGAGGCCGGCTGCCACCGGGGCCTTGATGGTTGCTATGAGTCAATGGGTTAGGCAACCGGCATAGGATACGGTGGGTCTGCTGACGGTGTTTATGCACTGGGGGCGGCTGTTGGCACGGCAGATCGTCGCACCGGTTTTAATTTTTTTTTCTAACCCCTTCCTCTGCCGACCTTCGGGTCGTCGCCTGTAACGGTGATGGGTGGTAGTGCAACCTACCGGTGTTCGTTAGTGTGTCGACCGTTTGTCGGTCGTGGGTAACTGGACAGCCGTTTGTCTAAACTTGTACCTTCTAGGTCTTCTAGTGTTAGGTTATAGCAACTAATCGGCCGATTCTTTTTGCACCATGGGCAAGGTATGGGTGGGAATGGGGATTCTTCCCCTATGGTTGTTACCCATAGTTCGGCTTTTTATCATAGACACTACGATGGTTATAGAAATTGTCGTGATGGGGTCTCGGGGTGCTCCTTTGGGTTAGAAAGGGGGACCACTGGGGCTAGCAAGTCTTATGCGTTTGGGCTCGTTTCGGTTAGAGAGGTCGTGCCTGGTTTCGCACAAGTGTGCGTAAGTGGCAACTTTTATTGGGGAGTTTAGCTTTTGGCGCTGGGTGGTGCCAGGTAGCTCTGGGTCGGGTTCCTGGGTTCTGCGCAAGAGGGCCGGTTGGGTTGTCCTATTGGTGGGTTGGCGCGTGATCCCTCGAGTGCGTTTAGTGAACCTAGGCAACTTTGACGAGGTTCTTCTTGCTGTTGTCATTGCTTGTCTTCTTCCGACCCTTTAGGTTTCAGATGGATAGTCTACAGTACCTGGAGGTCATTGTTGAGCGGACCTAGAGCTTAGATTTCCTCCTAGTGGGGAGTGTCACGTTTTGGTATGGAGGTTTACCGCTCGATTCGATGCCCGGTGCTTGGAGGGGCAACGGATTGGGACTAAGAGTTAGTGGTTATTTAGAGTGACGCACTCCGTCAGTGCCAGGACGGAGGTGGGACCTTACCTTGTGGGTTTTGTCGCCAGCTTCCCATGACTAAAGCATAGCCTTGAGGCCTAGTTTGGGAGCGTTTTGGGTCGTGATCTTTTGGGGCAGGTGTGGTTCAAGGGAAAAATTTCAGGTAGTTGTAACCCAGCCTGTTTTGTTGGCACCTCTTGGAGCCTTGTGAGGGCGTTAGTGTGATTTGTTTTCCTTGTCGTCGGGTTAGTTGTTTTGGACCTTTAAGGGTTCATCAGACCGAGTGTGTCACCTTGGGGCGCACCCGTGCTCTTCGTGCGAAAGAAGAACGGAAGCTACGCCTACGCATCGACTACAGGGAGATATACAAGATTACAGTGAAGAACAAGTCCGGGTTTGATGACCACTGCGACCAATTATTCTCCGGACTCTCAGGGACCAGAGGTTGTTTGCTAAGTTTAAGAAATGTGAGTTCTGACTTTGCAAAGTGGACTTTTTGGGGCACATTGTGTGACGCCCCACTTCCCAGGGGGTCACCCATCCTAGAACTACTCTAGCTCTAGCACGCTTAACTCTCATGTTCCTCTTGGATCTTGCTACCATCCAAAATGCTATAGCCGGGTTAGAGATTTAGTCCTATTATATCATTTATATATAGGACTAATCCAAATTCCGGGGGTGTCACATTCTTCCCCCCTTTAAGCCCTGACGTCCACGTCAGGCTTAAGCACACTCACAAGCACCAGGCGATGTGAGACTCATCTCGCTAGCCTTAGCCGACCTTGTGGGGAGCTGCACTCCACCCACAACGGTCATTAGCCGGGGAGCCTCGCTCTACCCGCTATATAACCCTAGCTCAGCCGAGACTCATCTCACATTTCCGGCTGGTGAATGTCTCTGATACCAACTGTGACGCCCCACTTCCCAGGGGGTCACCCATCCTAGAACTACTCTAGCTCTAGCACGCTTAACTCTCATGTTCCTCTTGGATCTTGCTACCATCCAAAATGCTATAGCCGGGTTAGAGATTTAGTCCTATTATATCATTTATATATAGGACTAATCCAAATTCCGGGGGTGTCACATTCTTTACTGTGACGCCCCACTTCCCAGGGGGTCACCCATCCTAGAACTACTCTAGCTCTAGCACGCTTAACTCTCATGTTTCTCTTGGATCTTGCTACCATCCAAAATGTTATAGCCGGGTTGAGAGATTTAGTCCTATCATATCATTTATATATAGGACTAATCCAAATTCCGGGGGTGTCACATTCTTCCCCCCTTTAAGCCCTGACGTCCACGTCAGGCTCAAGCACACTCACAAGCACCAGGCGATGTGAGACTCGTCTCGCTAGCCTTAGCCGACCTTGTGGGGAGCTGCACTCCACCCACAACGGTCATTAGCCGGGGAGCCTCGCTCTACCCGCTAAATAACCCTGGCTCAGCCGAGACTCATCTCACATTTCCGGCTGGTGAATGGCTCTGATACCAACCGTGACGCCCCCGGAATTTGGATTAGTCCTATATATAAATGATATGATAGGACTAAATCTCTCAACCCGGCTATAGCATTTTGGATGGTAGCAAGATCCAAGAGAAACATGAGAGTTAAGCGTGCTAGAGCTAGAGTAGTTCTAGGATGGGTGACCCCCTGGGAAGTGGGGCGTCACACATTGTGTCAGCAACGGGAATCACAGAGAATGTGAGCGGAACTGCCCGACACACGATCCGGAACTGGCAGCAGTCGTCTTCGTTTTAAAACGTTGGAGACACCACCTTTTGGAGTTCATCGTGATGTATTTTCGGATCTCCAGAGCCTTGAGTTTTGTTCGCAGAGAAGGATTTGTTTTCGCGACAGAGGCACTAGTTGGAATTGCTGAAGGACTCGGCTTGACCGTTCGGTATCACCCCAGGAAAAGCAAGCGTAGTAGCGGATGTTTTGAGCAGGAAGGGTCAAATCGAGGAGGAAACTGATGAGCGCGAGTACTCAGCAGGACCGGTACTGTCGCGTGACTCTTGTCCTTGAGGGTCAAGCCAACCCTATTAGAGAGATCCTGGAAGGTCAGAAGACAGGCGCACCGATACAGCTCGTTCGAGACATGATTTCCCCCCCGGACCACGCGAGCGACTTTTGGGCGAGTGCGAACGGCGCAATACGTTTTCGAGGGCGAAATTGCTTACCTGAGCTGCCAGAGTTGAAAGAGGAGACACTGTCGGAGGTGCACTGCGCCCCCTATGCGGCGCGTCTAGGTGACACGAAGATGTACAGGGACCTCAAAGAAGAATTCTTGGTGGACTAAACCAAAGGGGGGATGTAATACAGTTCACTACCCGCTGTTTAGATGGTTAACAAGTAAAGTTCGAACATCAGCGCTCAGCGGGGAAAACTACAATCTCTACCGGTACCAGAGTGGAAATGGGAGAGAATCAGCATGGAATTCGTCACGGGTTTTCCGCATCGCATCGAGGGCACGATGCGGTTTGAGTCACAGTGGATCGACTGACGAAGTCGACTTTTTTTTTTTTTTCCACCCACCCGTACGACGGGGACTAGAGTCACTCGGCGGGTGTCGAACCTTCGGCAAAGTCTACAACAAGCCCTGGAGACTAACCCACACTTCAGCACGGCGTTTCACCCCAAAACGACGGACAGTCCGAGCGTGTGGTCCGGATTCTCGAAGATGTGCTCTGAACCTGCGTACTTGATTTTGGTGATGGATGGTCACTGCTTTTGAGCTTAGAGAGGACCTGAGCTTCGACGGAACACCGGTGCGGATCTTAGCAACCAGGGAGAACGTGAAGCGACTTGGGAACTGGGGTAAGAGAGGAGGGAGTGCTACCCAGAATTACTCGTGGGGACCAGGATTAAGTTTCGAGGACGAAACTTCTTTTAAGTGGTGAGTGATGTAGAGTCCTGGCGTTCCCTTGCCCTTGTATGCCTCCCTTTTATTTTGACGGGACTTAGGAAAACCTTTCACTATGTTTCTGCAATGGACTGGCCTGGACCGTGAGTATTTTTCTGCGATTGAGCTCGAAAAATGAAGGACGGCAAAGCGAACGGATTCGGTTTCCGATTTACGGATCTCCCGGAATGGGGGTCAAAGCATTTGCTTTGAGTGGTGCATCGAAACCCGTGCTAAGTGGCTGGCACGCTTTTCGAGGTGATCGGACGGGATCCTGCGATGATCGGACCTTTCATCTTTTTACGATAGTGGATTATTTTATTTATTTGGTGGTACCTCGATCTACGGTTTCCGTTTTGGTTTCGTTTATTTCGCAATTCGTTTCGGGGGCCGGAGGGTGATCTAATAATTCCTTGTTTCCGGGCAGACCGTCGGGGCTCGCGGGTATTTTTAGTTAATAAAGCTCGCGAAACGGAGAACGGCGGCGCAATCGGTTTTGAATTCCGACGCCGGAATCTCCCGGAATAAATTCCGGAAGGTGGCTAGCGGTTCAGGTGGTCAACGCGGTTTTTCAGGCAGACCGGACCCTGGTTCGCACCCGATTTGTTACCCGCTTTTGACTTGAAATGGGTTCATTCCCAATCCCCATTCTAACCGCTCCCGCCACCCTAACCCGTCCCGCCTTTTTCCCTGTCGTGCAACTTCCCACAACTCCCCCCAACTCCCCGCAACTTCCCATAACTCCCCACAACTCCCCCCAACTCCCCGCAACTTCCCATAACTCCCCTCAACTCCCCACAACTCCCCTCAACTCCCCACAACTCCCCACAACTCCCTCCACAACTCCCCTGCGTACGAAACCCCAAGCGCAACGAGAACCCACTTCCCCAACCTTTCTGTTTCCCAACCGACCGAGTGGAGAAACAAGGCGGAGCGAGCGAGGAACGGGTGACCCCCTTTCCTCTTTCTCCCCCATCGGCGAAAACATGGTGAGCGGTTTAGGTCTCCCCGGTTATTTCCCAATGTGAGGTTTTCCTTTTGTTGTTTTCATGGGCAATACAAGGTGTTGAACGGGAGGCCGCCGCCGCCGTCGTTGAACGGGAGGCCGCCGGCGCCGTTATCATGCCCACGGGGTCGTCGCCGGAGTCGCACGCGAGCGAAAACGGAGTTGAAATCGCGAAACCGGAGCCGCGGGGGGGCGAAATTAGGGTTCACTGTTCACCCTGTACGGCTGCCTCCTCACGCGGTCCACCGGACTGGCGTGCACCCGGCACACGCGTCCCGCAGCCCGAATGCGCGGACCCGGCGCACGGGCGCGTGCGCCAGCCCGGCCCGCAAACGCGGTCCACGCAAGGGCGTGCACCCGGCTCTGCCGCCGCGACCGGGTATGCGTGAGCCCGGTGCGCGCTAAGCCGGTGCACCGGCCCGGCCCATTCCGCCTGGTGCATGCTCCAGGGGTGAGCCCGGTCTGCGCCGCTGCCTCCTCTGCGTCGTGAACCCGGTCCACGCCTGGACCGTGCACCAGCTTTCAGCTTTTGAGCCCAGAAGCTCCGTTTGTGGCCCGTTTCGCCCCGTTTTTCAGTGTTTTTGACCACGACGATATTTTTAACATTATTACTTACTGTAGCTTTTTCAGGCACAGGGTGGGAGTGTTTTAGCGGGAGTTCCGTACATCTTCTTCTCGCGTTTCAGGTGGGTACACCCTTAGAACCCCTTATTGCGGAAATGTTGTTATGGTTATGTTTATCATGCTGTGGGTTTTCTTTGAGACTTAGCATAGAGTTGGTATTGTTGGAAGGATATTAACTGCATGTTATCGGTACTAATGCTGACGGTCTCTATAAATTACGGTGTTACCCTGTATCTTGGTTACTATGCTCGAGGTTGCGACACGCGCACCCGCGGTCTGGCCACCGCAAAGGGTGCTCTTTTCCGGGAAAGCGGTCTCCGACCCGTGTAGACCCACGAGGTGACGTAGTGGGGGCCCCCGTAGGTGTGGGGTTTGAGGCATCAAGGTGTGAGCGGTGCGATCCGTCGGGGTAGGTGCCCGACGAGGTCAGGTGCTCCCAGGTGTGAGCGGTGCGATCCGTCGGGGTAGGTGCCCGACGAGGTCAGGTGCTCCCAGGTGTGAGCGGTGCGATCCGTCGGGGTAGGTGCCCGACGAGGTCAGGGGTTACAGGTGTTACAGGGGTTACAGGTGTTACAGGTGTTCGTGGTTTATTTTCCCTCTTGGGAGGGTGTTTAGGTTTTGCAGGTGTTCACGTTTTATTTTACGGTAGCTCCGGATAGTCTGGTTTGCCGCGGCAGGTGCCCGGTCCAGGTTATGCAGGGGGAGGGGATACCGACGATTGCACGACGAGGAGGGCGGTTGCTCTGGTTTACTGCGGTTTGCTTTATTTATAGCCCTAGTTGCTTTCGTGCTTTATTTTCTGGTCACTGACTTCCCACTCTGTGACAGGTTCTCGGGGGTGAGAGCTAGGGCGACGGTGAGGCCGTGGCAGGAGCACTTTTGGTCCTCCGTAGCCATAGTTGGTATTTACTTCTTATTGCGCATTTCATTACTTGTTAGTAGCCGACTATGTGGATCGCGATACCCTTGTGGGGTCGATGTGGATGTTGGGATGTCTTTTATTTGCCCTTGCGAGTAGTTGTTTTGCTTGTCCCGTGTGGCCGCTTTCAAACTACAAAAGAAAAGAAAAGAAAAGGAAAATGTTTCGAAAACTGTTTTAAAAAAAAATGGTTGTGGGGATTTATCCTTTCAAAACTAGCCGGCTTCTTTAATACTTATGAAAAATAATTGTATGCATTCGACTGTTGAACTAGTGTGGTTAAAATGATGATTGTATGGTGGTTGTGGTCAGGACGCCGTGCATATACAAAGGAGACTCTGCCCGTTCGCAGAGTGAATTTGTATATGCGGCGGGTCTGGGCACGCACTGGGGGAGGTTGGTTTTCAAAAAAAAAATGTATGCGCAAGCTCAATCTTTTCGTTGGTCGTCTTCCGCTTAATGAAACCCCCGGGGCGTGACAGTCTGAGTAAAGGGTGCAGCATCTATTTAACAGCTCTCAGCCTCCCAGGAGATCTATCTACTCAGCGATCCCCTTAACTCGATCAGCTGCCGATGGCCTAGCAGCTCCCGCAGACGACTCTGCAAAATAAAGGAGAAGAAAGGGAGGAACAACAATGGGGGTGAGAACCACTAGTAAACCAGTAGCCTCCCCCTGTGGGTAAAGCCTCAACTCTGACGCACCCACTAGAACTACTAGAGGCAAGAAAGGAATAAGTAGTAAAGCTGTAAACAGAACTGCTGAATAAAGGGGAAACCACCACTAGCATGCCTCTAAATGCAGTGCCAAAAGGAATGACTGTATGTATGCATCAGTATCTAACATGCCTGCCTGAATAAACCCAATCTAGTGCCACCAGTAAAACTGGTACTGCCTGCTGTACCTTGCCGTATCGGGTTGTCACGCCCCGAGGGTTTTCGTTCAGCGAAAACAGTACACAAAAGCGGTCATTCGGCTCGAAATAAATTTTTTTTGAAAAGCTCTCTTCCTCGGTGCGTGCCCAGACCCGCCGCATACACAGGGTCACTCTGCACACGGACAGAGTCTCCCCTGTATATGCACGGCGTCGCGATCAGTACAGTGTCCAAACACAATCCACAATTCAATCACAACAGTTCAGCATTCATTCATACATACATACATGCATTAAAACTAAAGCATTTTCACGGCCGGTTGGTTTGAAAGGATAAATCCACAATTGTTAAAAACGGCGTCCACTCGACGCCTAGAATATTTTGAAAAACGGTTTCGAAAGCCACATAAAACCACAGGGTTTTGAAAACAGTGCCCACACGACACTTAGGTTTTGAAATCCCTTTTCGAAGATCCATAAATCCACAAGGTTTGAAAACAGTGCCCACACGACACCTAGATTTTGAAAACGGTTTTCGCAATTCCTTTTGGGTTTGTTTTTCTTTTTTTTTTTTTCTGTTTGAAAGCGGCCAACAAAGAGAGAAAGGAAAGTTTAATAAATAAGCAGAAGTTGCCGACATCATACCGACCCCACGAGGGTATCGAGAACCACACATAAGACTACAGTAATAAATGGAAAGCGACAATAAAGGAGGAAAATATAATACGGGGTCTCCGTAGACCCGAAAACTCCAGCCTCGGCCTCACCGTCGCCTATCACTCCCCCCGGAAGGATCCTGTCACAAAGTGGGAAGTCAGCGACAATATAGAATAATAAGGAAAGCAGGAAAAAGAAGTGCGCCCAACCGTAAACTATCAGGAGCAACCACTCCCCCCAACACGGGGACAAGACCTCGCACACCTGCACAACCTAGTCCGGGCACCTACCCCGGCATCCAACCGAGCACCTACCTCGGTAAACCACGTCGGGCACCTACCCCGATGGGTCGCACCGCTCGCACCTCGGCGCACAAACCCCCCACCTGCGGGGGCCCCCACTACGTCACCTCGTGGGTTTACACGGGTCATAGACCACTTTTCCGGAAAAGCGCACCCTTTGCGGTGGCCAAACCGCGGGTGCGCGTGCTGCAGCCTCGAGCCAAGTAACCGAACAATAATAGTATACCAGATAATAGTGACCACAAGGACTACTAGATTAGTATCAACAGTACCTTACAATTTTACCTAATTTAACATAAATCAAAATGACTGGAATCGCTTAAAGTTGAAGTACAGCTGTCGGGAACCCGACGTTTGATCCCAAAATAAAACCCACCTGCTACGTGCGGTGACCAACGCTCAACACCTCGCTGTTGGGTTATATGTAATGTAGATCTAAATAGGGGAAAAAACACCTAGAGGGGGGTGAATAGGTGTAAACGTATAAACACTCAAAAATCAGTGCGATAAAAACCCAATGCGGAAATAAAAATAACACGCAAGATTTTTACGTGGAAAACTCCATCACCGGAGTAAAAAACTACGGGACCGATAGCACGGCAGAAATCCACTAGAATTAAAACACGTACAAGGTGATTTACCGTACACACTTACGACTCAACCTTTTCCATACGCTCCTAGAGGATCTTCTCCGCTCGCTCCGCGACGCTTCTCGAATCCACGATCTGCGCCCAACGCCGAATCCACGGCGTCCAACGTCGAATCCACGACGTCCGACCGAATCCACGGTCTGCACCCAATAGCACCCTTCGAATCCACGAACGTGCCTCGCTCCGAATCCACGAGAGCGGTTGAACCTTGAATCCACAAGGACACGCGAATCCACGCGCCGATTTTGGGGAAATCGTTGTTTTTTGGGTGGTGATGATCCGCCGAATACTTAGATCAAAGATAGATCGGAAATACCATCTAAGTATTCATTAGTTTGATTCAACTCAAGATGTGAGTATGAAAACCTAGAATCAAACTAATCAATATAGATGAAGAAACATAGAGTATTCTCTAATGATTTCCTTTCTTCTCTATATGTGGATCTAGGCCGTATATGATGATATTTGAATATGACGGCTCTATATCAATTATGTGGATTTTGGATTCTTGGATTAACCCTAGAAAAAGAGTCATAAGGTCTATTTATAGGTTAGAAACATTTGGAAGGAGATAAGAATCAAAAACCTAACATTTCTAGAATTTTGACGGACGGCGATCCGGATCGGATTTGGGCGATCCGGATTGCAGTAGCAATAAAGACGGTTTCCAGAAAACAAACGTTCGGGATCCGGATCGGAATGCCTGATCCGGATCGTTCATACAATTCTGAGAACTCAACGTTCGGGATCCGGATCGTGAGATGCTGCGATCCGGATTGAAGTAATGTATGAAACAACAACCTTCGGGATCCGGATCGCTGGCTCTGATCCGGATCCTGAACATGTCCGAACACCAGTTTTTGATTTTTATGCAGTTAAAAATTCTTCCAGGTGTTTCTACACTACAAGAAGTATTCGGATCACCAATAATCTTTAGTTAAACATACCTGATCCTTTTGAATTCTTCTTTCTTGAGATTGAGTTAAATGATCCAACTTTCTTCACCTTCAATCTTCAAGACTTGAACCTTTCACGAAACTACGCCAACTCAAATTCCGTAACAATCTCCCCCTTTGGCGGTTTCGTGACAAAACACAGATCCACTAAAGAAAATTCAAAAAGATATTTTTGTTGCTATCACCATACAACAAAAATTTACAATGGAGATCCAAAAATTAAAAACATGAGATAAACTCCTAAAACAGACTCTAGACTTAGACATCTGTACTCTCTGCACAAAGAAATCATTCTTGACAAAAAGAGATCGTTAGATACCTCAAGAATATTTAGCATTCAAAACCTAACAGAGATAGAGTTTATGCTCACCATGACATTGAGTAATTCAGATATGTAATAAGATCACAATCAAGCATTGACATATCTTCTAAGCAATAAAATTCCAAATGTCATAACTTTGATTTGTTAGTAATCAAACAACTTGTTAGTAATAATACATGTCCAAATAGTTAGTCGAATAGTTAGTAGGAACATGCAACAAATCACAAGATAAAAACCAAAGTTGTGATACTTACCTTTCACCAAAGTCAAAGTTGAAATGATACTTACCTTGATGTTCACACATTCACATCAATCATTGTTCAATCATTGTTCAAGTTCTCTCTAAACTCTCTCCCCCTTTTTGTCACAAATAAAGCCAAAATTACCAGAAATTTAGAGGAGAGTTAAATAGATCAGAATAAAGAAACGTGAGAGCTGAATAATAACAAAAACGTAAAAACCTGCAAAAGAAAGATTAGAAACAAAAGTTTATGCAGAGTCGTCGGAGCTGATACACCCAAGCTTCTGAAACATTTTCTTGATCCGTTTGTTCATAGAAGCTTGTTCCTTCTTGACTTCTTTGATATCTTCTCTCATTTCAGCGAAATCAGTAGCCATGCGTTCTTGCTCGTTTGAGAGTCGCTGTTGCTCCTTAAAGATTGAGCTAACCGACGCATCATCATCAGACGTTGATGGAGGTGCTGGTTGTGCTGCTGGTGTAGAGGTTGTTGCTTGTTGTTGTTGTGCTCGTTGGCGGTGAGGAGGTATTATGGGTTCATCTGGCTTCATCGAGAGAGACTTCACAATTGTCGTCTCATTAATGGTGCCCAAACTGTACATGTATGAGCTCGCGCTTGTATCGACTTTAAACTTTCTAAGGATGCGCATGATAATCATTGGGTAGGGTAGTCTCTCTGTGGGATGAGAGTGTTCCACAGACCGCGCCATCCTTGACCAAATGAGATAAGGAATATTCAAGTTTGCTCCCATCAATGCGGCCGGGTTTCCAAGAAGATAAAGGAATAACATTCTGTCCCATCGAAGAACCTTCGTATTCATGTTGGGAAGAATGTTGTAGCAGACAATGAAGTTTATATACCGATACTCTGGTCGAAGCTCTTTAGAGAAAACAGAATTTCCGGTCGACCGAGTATTTGGAAGACATATTCCATTAACTACAACTCTCCAGGAGTTGTCGTTGAAGCTTTGAGTTTTAGGGTAATGGAGTCCATCAGCTCTGGCTGTCATACCTAGCACATCTCCAATCAGCTGGGGTGTGACTTTGATTTTGATATTTTTAACCAAAGTGTGAAATTCTCGACGTCCATCCTCGTGATCAATCAGACTTGCAGTGTTCTGATAAAACATTCGAACTGAGTGTGGACAGTACCCAGTAGTCTCAGGGAAGTTGCAAATTTGAGCAAGACCAACTTGGTCAAACAAAGTCCCAAAGACTGCAGATCGTTCCTTCATTGGTTTGACATTGACATGTCTCTCGCCAATGCATTCCCTCTTCTCAAAATCCTTGATTCTTTCGGAGCTGATGAAGTCTTGTGGAGGAGGCTGTCTAGCAACTGGTTCCTCAATGGTAATTCCCTGAGCACTGCCTCTTTTTCTTGCACCGGTTTTTCTTTTTGTTCCAATTGGACTTGGTTCCATAGGGGCTTTTCCTTTTTCAGCAGTAGTAGGCTTTGAAGCTTCAGTAGTTGTTTTCCTTTTGGAGACAATGGGGACAGTTCCCTCGATTTCGATGTTATCCCAGTCGATCGACTCCATCTCTGATTCAGTGTCGGAATCATCCTTAGTCTTCTTTGCTTTCTTAGCCTTCTTAGGCTTGGCAGTATCCTTGACATGTATCATGGCAGCAAGTAGGAAAATAATCCAAGTGATCACCATTTTGCTTGCTAGTGAAAAATGTATCCTGTGAAGACCAACTCAAGAACACATGAAAAATTGTTAATTTTCAAAAATTTGAAAAATTGTACCCAAACAATCATAATCATGTAGAGAGACTAAGAATCAAATTAGTTTTGCAAAAGGACTTTTAAATATAGATCAATTGCATGATTTTCGAAAATCCTTATTATATGCCCTAAAACCGAATTTTTAGAAATCGAAGCCTAAAAATCCGTTTAACTTGGGAATACCTAGCATATAATCAAAACTAATCTACCCAGAGTTCTTATTTCAAAAGAAATTTGATCAAAAACCATCCGCAACCGAAATCGATCCAAGAAGTTCATCACGTTCGAGGAGGAAAAAGAAAAACGGTGAAAAACCGAGATTTTGATCAATAAAACTTACTTGTATTCGAAGAACTTGAGTTTGAAAAGCTCCAAGGTGCAATCATTCTAGAGAGAGAGGCTCTAGAGACTTGAGAACAAAAGATTAAGGTAAAAGAAATCAAAACCCTCTTGTTCTTATTAAAACCCTAGCCGTGATCCGGATCGGATCGAGATTTCGATCCGGATCGGCCAGCCGCAGGAAGAAGCCTGCGTTCGGGATCCGGATCACCTTGCCCGATCCGGATCGGCTCCAACTTTTTCTTCAGAAAAATTTCAGAGAAATTCAAGAAAAACCAGAAAAAGATTGTAAGCACTTTTGTGTATCAACTTTAAACAAAAATCATCGTTTCATACAACAAGAATTAGATTATGCCAAATCTATCAATAATATCCAAAAATGAAACGAGAATTTACAAGAATTAAATCCCTTAAAGTTGAAAACCTTCAATTACATCTAACTTGATCTTATGAGTAATGCCTTTATCAAATCATCAATTCAGTAAAGAAAATGAAATACAAAGATCAATAGATGTTTGAAATCCCAAATATAGTAGATAATTTATCTAGACAATCTGTTGAAGAGAGTGGCTCTTTGAGCATCTTTCTTTAAAAACCCACCTTATACCAACCTTGAAATTTGACGGAGTCAAGTATTTCAACATACATTTTACTTAATCAAAAATTGAACAACCATGCTTGGTATACATGTGGTAGCTGCACACAATACTCGGACGACCGAGGTGGTAGCTCTTTCCTCCATGTGGTGGTAGTTTTCACACTCCTCATTGGGATGTAACTCTTTCCACATCTTATGAGCATTTTACATTTCTTTGACTCCCCCTCAATTGGCTATCAATTATTTAAGATATAAAGTATTCAACCAAAAATTGATCTCGATTTCATACTCGACTAAGCAGTCAAATAAGATAATGACTATACCAAGAGATCATTGAGAGAGAAATTGACTTTGATCACTCAGAAGATGATTTAATTAACATAAATGATCATTGCAACAATGAAATATTATGATGGCAAAAGCATAATAAATTTCTAAATGTGCGAAGAGATGCAATTAAAGTCAATTATGATCTATGCTCAATTAATGTCCTATGTACAAACATAGATAATGAACAAAACAAAAACAAAACCTATCCTAAGCAAAGGTTTCAAAAAGAAGTTTATTTCAAGGAAAGCATTCCAATTGCTTTTCGCAAATGAATAAAACGTTTTTGATCCAAAGGTTTTGTTAGAATGTCAGCTAATTGATCCTCAGTTGAAATATATGAAAGTTGAAGAGTATTTGATTCAACTAGCTCTCTAAGAAAATGATATCTAAGTTCAATATGTTTTGTTCTAGAGTGCAACACAGGGTTTTTAGAAATGTTAATTGCACTAGTGTTGTCACAAAGAATTGTTACCGAAGATGCTGAAATCCGGAAGTCGCTCAATACGCTTTTCATCCAAATGAGTTGAGTTGAACAACTTCCAGCTGAAATGTATTCCGCTTCGGCAGTCGAGAGTGCTATGCAATTCTGCTTTTTACTATGCCGTGCAACAAGGCAATGGCCAAGATAGAAGCATGCACCACTCGTGCTTTTCCGATCATCCACTGATCCTGCCCAATCGGCATCTGAGTATCCAACAATATCCAAACTAGTTCCCATAGGATACCAAATTCCGAAATTAATTGATCCTTTGATGTACCGGATGATCCTTTTCACCGCTTTCAGGTGAACCTCCTTTGGTGCTGATTGATATCTCGCGCAAATCCCAACACTAAAGGATATATCCGGGCGACTAGCCGTGAGGTAAAGTAGACTTCCAATCATACTTCAATACAGTTTCTCGTCTACATTCTCACTTTGTGATTCACTTCCAAGTCCCTTGTGGCTAGTTCCCATTGGAGTCGGAAAATCCTTCGAATTTTCTAAGTCATACTTTTTAACCAACTCCATTGCATACTTGGATTGACTCAAGTGAATACCTTCATCATTTTGTTTAATTTGCAATCCAAGAAAATAAGTCAATTCGCCCATCATGGACATCTCAAATTCGCTTTCCATGGTCTCCGCGAATTTAGAAGCATCATTATCTCTTGTTGCGCCAAATACAATGTCATCGACATAGATTTGTGCTACAATGTAATTGCTTTGATAATGCTTCACAAAGAGAGTCCTGTCAGCTCCCCCTCGAGTATAGCCCTTCTCCAAAAGGTGCTTTGTCAGCCTTTCGTACCATGCTCGCGGTGCTTGTTTCAGACCGTAAAGAGCCTTTTTCAAACGAAAAACATGGTTAGGTTGTTTATGGTCTACAAAACCTTTCGGTTGAGCCACATAAACTTCCTCATTTAAAAACCCATTTAGAAACGCGCTCTTAACGTCCATTTGAAATAATTTGATTTTAAAATGACAAGCAATAGCAAATAGTATACGAATGGACTCGAGTCTAGCTACAGGAGCGAATGTTTCATCAAAGTCTATACCTTCTACTTGAGAGTAGCCTTGAGCAACTAATCGTGCCTTGTTCCTGATGATAGTACCATCCTCATTTTTCTTGTTCTTGAAAATTCATTTGGTACCTATCACATTATGTTGCTTTGGAGGCTTCGTTAATTCCCAGACTTTGTTTCGCTCAAATTGATGGAGCTCTTCCTGCATTGCTTTAATCCAGTAGTCATCCTGAAGAGCTTCATCTATGTTCTTTGGTTCGATTAAAGATACGTAGCAAGCGAATCCACAAACCAACTGCCTCCGAGTTCTAACTCCTTCTTGTGGATCTCCAATGATGTTTGATTCAGGATGATCCTTGGAGATTCGTAGCGTTTGTTGAAACGGAGTACTCGGAGGTATATGAGATGATTCCTGCACATCAGATAAACTTGAAGAACCATTAGATGCATCATTAATATTGGAAGTATTATCATGAGAAGATGCACTTACAGGAGTATCATCATCTAGAGAGATATCGAGGGTAGATTTTTCAGATGCAAAGTGAAAAGCTTCATCTACTTTAACATTTATAGATTCTACAATCGTTTTAGATTCGATGTTAAATACTCGATATGCTCTGCTATTTGTAGAATAACCCAAAAAGATCCCTTCGACACTTCGAGAGTCAAACTTTCCAAGATTTTCACGGTCACGTAAAATGTAACATCGACTCCCGAAGATATGAAAGTATTTGATATCCGGTTTTCTACTAAACCACAGCTCATATGGTGTATTTAAAGTTCCTGGGCGCAAATACACTCGATTAATGACATAGACAGCGGTGTTCACAGCTTCAGCCCAAAAATGTAGCGGTAAATTCCGGCTATGAAGCATCACACGCGCCATCTCTTGAACAACCCTGTTTTTGCGCTCAACAACACCATTCTGCTGAGGTGTATAGGGTGCTGAGAATTCATGTTTTATGCCGTTGGAAGTGCAAAAATCAATGAATTCGGAATTTATGAATTCTCCACCTCTATCACTCCTAACACGAATGATCTTTTCATTCTTTTCAATCATAATACGATGGCAAATCTCATGAAAAGAATCAAACGTATCAGCTTTCTCTTTTAAAAATGCTACCCAAGAAAACCTAGAGAAATCATCAACCAATAAGAAAATATACCATTTACCTCCCAAAGATGGTTGACGGGTCGGCCAAAAGAAAGAAAAAAATAGTCTACATAAACTACACAACATTTAATCGTAGAACGATTAAAGACAAGGAAGGATTTCACCTTTGCATACCCAAACCTTTTGAGTTTTGGAGTATGTTGGCAATGGTTGAGAAATTTTCCTTGATGAAGACGTTTTGTATGATTGATCTTTTTCTTTTGTCATTGTCTTGTTTGGAGTACTACCAACGTTCTTTTCTTTTGAAAAATCCTTCTTTGAATTCCGGGGAGTGAACTTATTGGTAGCAGTTGCAAGATGTGGTTGATTTGATCTTTGAGCTCCAATCTTGCAATTTCTTTCAATGTGCCCTGCAAAATTACAACGAAAACATACCTTTGTGCTTGACGATTCCGAAGAGGATGAAGTAGGCTTGTTGTCGTTGGTTGTCGTGAATTCCGGTGTCGGAGGAGGAGATACCGACTGAGGCACAAAGACTGTCCCAACCGAACTAAAATTGTCTTCAGTTCGATTGTATCCGAGGCCGAACTTGTTTGTTTGACCAAAACCAAGAAGTTTATCCAACTTACTCCTTCCGGAAGAAAATTGCTGTAAGTCATCCTTGAGTTGGCAAATGGTCTCTGTCATTTCCAATTTTTCCCGTCGGGCCTCGCCGTAGAGCTTCAAGAAGTAGTTCGCTTTGTTCACCATATCTATATAATTCTTCTCGAGTTGCTCATTGGACTCTTGAAGGGAAACATTTGCTTTTATCAGATTATCCCTTTCCACTTCAAGATCGGTCGAGAGAGAAGTTACCCTTTTTACTTCTTCTTCGAGATCCTGCAATCTCCCTCTCAACCCCTTGTTTTGCTTAGCCGGTTTCTTTGAATCCCGTAAAGGTCTGTGGTAGGCTAAAGCAAAATCTTCACCTTCCGAATCATCCGATTCATTGTCCGTTGCATTCTTTTCAACAGTGGAGTTGGACAATGACTCGGATGTACTTGCCATAAAGCACATGAAGGGTGAAGATATGGACGCGTGGAATGCCGTGGAGCTCTTCTCTTCATCACTTGAAGACGACTCATTTGACGTTGAGTTGTCATCCCAAGTGACGACTTGCATCGCCTTCTTCTTTGCCGGATACTTGTTGGGACACTCCGTTGCAATGTGGCCGTAGCCTCGACATTTGAAGCATTGTAGTTGTCCCTCTGAACTTTTCTTATCCTTTGAGAAGTTCTCTTGCTTTCTTGACTTGTAACTTGAAGTACCCTTGCCTTTGTTCGACTTTCCGAAGGATGGAGATTTACTTGAATTACCCCTTCGAAAGTTGCGGCGAAACTTCCTTGTCAAGAGAGCGAGCTGCTTCTCAAATTCCTCCATAGAAAGGTTCTCGTCATCGTCTGAGGAGAATGTATCCGCATCTTCTTCCTTAGTTGTTTTCAACGCATAACCTGAAGACTTAGAAGAGGATGCTTTTCCAGAAGAATTGTTAGTAGTAAATGTCATTTCATATGTTTGTAATGAACCAACTAATTCTTCTACACGCATTTCGTCCGGGTGTTTAATAGTTTCAATGGCAGTAACCTTTGGGCGAAATCGTTCAGGAAGAGTTCTTAAGATCTTTCTTACAATCTTAAATTCTGGAATCTTCTCTCCCAGGTTAGCACATGAGTTTACGATGTCTTGCAATCGTGTATAGTAGTCCGTGAAAGATTCATTTTCTGCCATCAAGATAGAGTCAAACTTGCTCGTAAGCATTTGCAGTTTCTGAATCTTCACGAGGTTAGTTCCCTCATGTGTAACCTGAAGAACATCCCAGATTTCTTTCGCAGTCTCACATGCCGAGACGCGAGAGAATTCAGTTTGAGATAAGGCATTAAAAATAGCATTAATTCCCTTGCCATTGTAAGAAGATGAATCTAATTCTTCCTTGGTCCATTTCGACCTAGGTTTTAAGGTGCGAACATCAGAGATAATTTCAGTTGGATTAGACCATCCTAATTCAATTGATTGCCACACCCTTTCGTCGATGGAAATTAAAAAGGCTTTCATTCGTACTTTCCAGTACGCATAATTAGTTCCATCAAAGAAAGGGGGTCGATTGATGTTTCCACCTTCAACCATTGTTTACAACCTGTTACGGAATTTGAGTTGGCGTAGTTTCGTGAAAGTTTCAAGTCTTGAAGATTGAAGGTGAAGAAAGTTGGATCATTTAACTCAATCTCAAGAAAGAAGAATTCAAAAGGATCAGGTATGTTTAACTAAAGATTTTGTGTGATCCGAATACTTCTTGTAGTGTAGAAACACTTGGAAGAATCTTTCATTGCATAAAAATCAAAAACTGGACTTGGGACATGTTCGTTCATACACCAGTTCAATCCGGATCGTAGCCTCTCTTGATCCGGATCCCGAACACTGAGTTTACCATTTTCCTTGAACGATCCGGATCAGGCTTCGCAATCCGGATCCCGAACGTTGATGTTTGGTGAACTGTATGAACGATTCGGATCAAGCACTTCGATCCGGATCCCGAACCTTCATTTTTCTGGAACTACCTGACTCGTTACGACGATCCGGATCACAGCTAATCCGATCCGGATCGCCGTCCGTAAAATTTCCAGAAATAGTAGGTTTCTGATTCTTATCTCCTTCCTAGGGTTTCTAACCTATAAATAGACCCTATGACTCTTTTTCTAGGGTTAATCCAAATGAGGCCGAAAAGGTAAATAGCCGTCATATTCATATCTTATTTTATACGGCTCTAGATCCACATATAGAGAAGAAAGGAAATCATTAGAGAATACTCTATGTTGTTACGGCATTCTGGTGTTGGCATATTTCGTGAGTCAAGTCAGTGAATTGAGTCGGAGTCTTAAAGGGATCAAATTGTCAATCTGCAATCAAAGACTTAGAGAAGATTCAACAAGAGCTCAAGTTGACACTCAGTGTCTTGAGTCTTGAAGATTGAAGTTGAAGAATTGTGGATCAGTTACATCAATCTCAAGAAGAAAGTATTCAAGAGGATCAGGTATGTTTAACTAAATAATTGTGGTGATCCGAATACTTTCTTATAGTGTAGAAACACTTGGATGAATTTTTAATTGCATAAAAATCAAAAACTGGACATGGGACATGTTCAGGATCCGGATCAGAGCCAACGATCCGGATCCCGAAGGTTGTTGCTTCATACGAGACTTCGATCCGGATCCATGCAATTTCCGATCCGGATCCCGAATGTTAAGTTTTCTGATTTGTATGAACGATCCGGATCGGGCAATGCGATCCGGATCCCGAACCATGGTATTTCTGGAATCGTCAATCTCGTTACGACGATCCGGATCGCAGTAAATCCGATCCGGATCGCCGTCCTGAAAATTTCCAGATAAGGTATGTTTTTGATTCTTATCTCTTTCCAAAGGTTTCTAAACTATAAATAGACGTTTAGGGTTTCTCAAAAACGTGGGTTCTCTACCGATTAATTTATAAAACACTTGAGAGCAACCCTAGAGGCTAGGTTTTTATTGTTCTTCTTAATAGCCTCTTTTAGGTCAATTCGACGGTTCTTTCAAGAACATATCTTTCATCGAATTGATCTAATCTTTGCTTAGAGATTTCTTCTATGGTTCTTCATTGATAATCTAAGCAAAGGATCACCATCGAAGTCAATATTCTTATCGACTGAGTTTGCGTCGTGGATTCGACGTGGCATCGTGGATTCGGTGTGCTAAAGGCGTTTCGTGGATTCGAAACGTGTGCTCGTGGATTCGAGTGGCGTTCGTGGATTCGAACGTGTGCAGTGGGCGTGCAAAATCGGTGGAGCGCGAGGTCCAAGAAATTGAAGGAGGGGTTAAATCCGTGGAGACGGTAATCACCTTGTTATTCTTCTTCTCTTAGGGATTGTTATTGCGTGGATATCCAACCGGTCAGCGCAAGGTCCGAAGAAGCTGAAGGAGGGGTTGAGTCCGTGGAGTCGGTAATCACCTTGTTATTCTTCTATTCTTAGTGGATTGTTATTGCGTGTTGGTCCCGTGGTTTTTCTCCTGGATTGGAGTTTCCACGTATATCTCGGTGTGCTGTTTTTATTTTCCGCATTGGTTTTTATTTTGCACTGAGATTGAGTTTTTAAGTATTACACCTATTCACCCCCCCCTCTAGTTGTTTGATAGTACCTATTTAGATCCTTTGGGATTAATAACTCTACAATTGGTATCAGAGCGGGTTTTAGGTTTATCTATTATGATGGGTGAAAGTGGTAATATTTTTAGACCTCCTCTTTTTGATGGGACTAATTATGCTTATTGGAAAGTGCGGATGAGAGCTTTTCTCATCGCAATTGATGAGCGGGTATGGCAATCCGTGGAATACGGTTGGGTGCATCCTGTTGAGGAAGTAGGAAATTCTACTACCCCAAAACCTCGCTCTAGATGGTCCAAAGAGGAATTTGAAAGATCTTCTTACAATGGGAAAGGTATGAACGCTTTATTTAATTCTCTTTCCTCGACTGAGTTCACACGAATTTCCGCGTGTGAAACTGCAAAGGAGATTTGGGATATTCTCAAAATTACACATGAGGGTACTAATCTAGTAAAAATTCAAAAGCTCCAGATGCTTACAAGTCAATTTGACTCTATTCATATGGATGAGCATGAATTGTTTACTGATTATTACACAAGACTTCAAGATATAATCAATACTTGTGCTAATTTAGGAGAAAAGATCCCGGAGTCGAAAATTGTAAGAAAGATACTTCGGACTCTTCCGGAACGGTTTAGGGCAAAGGTTACCGCCATTGAAACCGTTAGTCATCCGGATGAGATGAGTGTAGAGGAATTAGTAGGTGCTTTGCAAACTTATGAGATGACTTTTCCTACTAATCAAGTTTCTTCCAAGTCTTCTTCTAAGCTTACAGGTATTGCATTCAAATCCACAAAGGAAGAAGATAGCGAATCAAGTTCCGACGATGAAATCTCTTTTGCCGATTTTGAAGAACAATTGGCGCGGATCACAAAGAAATTTCGTCGGAAATTTTGGAAGAATCGAACCGATGGATCTTCATCCACGAAACCATCTAAAGGATCATCGGGTTCTAAATCCTCTTACCTCAAAGGCGTTGCAAAACCTTCTAAAGAAAAAGAAAAATATGATTTCGAAGGGGAAATCCAATGCTATCGATGCAAAGGCTACGGCCATTTTTCAACGGATTGTCCTTCTCCGAAATCATATAAAAAGAAGGCTTTGCAAGCGAAAACTTGGGATGGTTCTACTTCTAATGAATCGACCTCAAGTAAAGAGGAAAAAATCGTTGCTTCTCATGCCTCTCATTTTCCCTCTTCTAATAATTGTTTATCATCTTTAGTCACTGACTCTACTCCTTTGATTTTGTATGAAACATCAACAACCGGCGGAGAGTCATCAAGTGAGGGGGAGTCGGACGAGGAAGAACTCGTTGAGGCATATCAACAACTTCTTACGGAATCTAAGAAGATGGCCAAGCATATCAAGAAGTTGAGGAAGCAACGACTTGAGAATCAAGACGAGAATCATGCTTTAAAGATCAAACTTCATGATCTCGAGGAGGAACGAGAGCTTTTATTGGATAATAATAAAATCCTCCAGGAAAAGATAAATCAATCGGAAACTATCGTTAATTCCTATATTAACAAGATTGATTTTCTAAAAAAACAGTTTGAGGAGATTCATGTCACCAACCAAGCATTGACCAAACAAGTTCATCAACTTAAATCCGACATACAAAGGATTTCAACCGATTCCAAGAAACTTGAGTGTATGTCCGGTTTAGGTCAAACAAGCAAGGTTGGTTTGGGATTCAAAAAGGACCAAACTGTGCATGCTTCAAGTTCCACAATGAAATTGAAAGGAAGAACTTGTCACTTATGTGGACTTGAAGGACATTTGGTGAAGAATTGCCCGAAAAAGAGAAAGAAGAGTCCTTCGGCAACTTCATCTACGGAGCGGACTCAACGGAATCAAAAGACACATCAAGTCAATGGAGTTCACTCAAACCACCAAAGGTCCGAGCCACAACATCAATCATACAAGTGGATCACTGCGAGGCAAAGACCTAAGGTGGATCAACAGTCAAAGCTATCATCTCCCAACCACAATGAATCAAGACAACCCAAAATTCGACAATTTTGGATTCGGAAAGGTGATATCTTTCCTTGTCTTAAGTTCTAAATAGCTTTTGACTGTATGTAATGCTTTGATTGGTTTTCCCTTCATATCTGTCTTAATCTTTGCATTACATGCTTTTCAATGCTCTTCGTTTTTATACTTTGTTTTTGAACAAAAGGTTTTTTAATGAACAAGTGCATTGAATGAAAAGGGCTTTCACTTTCAATCACTCAAATTTAATTTTATTTGGATTATCAACTTTACTCCATAATCATAATCTTGAAGATACTTCATTATAGGAGTTTTTGATATTATAAGCATCAAATTTTAGAAATCATGTGTGATCTTTAGATGCTTAATCTATCTCGGTTGTGTGAATTCATTGTGATAAACATGAGACAACCGATAGACTAAAATTTGGGATTTAATTCTTTCACGTAAGAGATTGCATTCTTACAAGGGTAAATAAATGAATTGTAAAAGATGTGGAAAGAGTTACATCCGAAAGGAGTGTGAAAACTACCACCACATGCTGGAAAGAGCTGCCACCCCGGTCGTCCGGTTTGTGTGTGAAGCTACCACATGTTATGGATGCTTGATAGTATTTTATGAGAAAATCTTTAGTTGAAGCATTTGGAGATTTATATGCAAAACTCTTATATTTTGAACAATCTCCTGGTTGGTATAAGGTGGGATAGTTGAAAGATGCTCAAAGAGCCACCCTTAGGTATTTTAGTGCTTATCTCAAATTTGAAAGGGTAAGAAATCAAATTGATGTCATTTGGAAATCTCTGTAAGTCATCTTTGTACATCCGTTACATCTTGATAGACTTTGGATCTCAAGATTATTTTTGATGACTTGTGTTTGATGAATATAACATGAAAAACTGTTTATAATGTTTTATCTTTGTTTTTCATGATTTAGGAGTAAATCTTTTTAATCTTGTGAAATTAATTGGATTGAATGACATCTTGTTAATTCATTGGTTAAAGCACTTAAATTGTTTTCTTGATGGAATACAAATCGGTATTTGAAAAGATTCTAAAATTTGGATTTGTTTCAAGGAATTATTTCTTTTTTGCCTTCTGGTACCGGTACGCAATCTGCATTTTTGTTATATACCGGAACTGAGCTTTTATCTCTCTTTCTCCATGAACTAATGTTGTTAGTGATTTCCTTTTGTCTAGTATGTTCACTGTTTGACAATTTGTGACAAAAAGGGGGAGAAGAGAAATGACGGAGATGAGATCATCAAGAGAGGACAAACGAAACGAAAATTGAAAAATGGGGGAGAACGGAAAATGATGATCGTATCACAAAGGGGGAGAACATAGATGCTCAAGAACATGGAGAACATGTTTGAGATGCTCAAGATAGGGGGAGACAAAGAAAGGTTGAAAGAGCTGGGAAAAACAAAAGAACCAAAATGATGAATCAAATGTAGGATTTTAATTTCTAACGACTGACGTTTGATTTTGTTTGGAGTTTTGTTTTGCAGGAATTACATCACTTTAAGACTCCAAGTCCTAAGTCATAGAGTATGTTCTAGGACTGTTTGGTTCAAATGTAATTTTGTATTTATTGGATCTTTCACGCAAAGAAAATCAATGTTTTGGTGATAACATTGAATTTCGACTTTTTGGTTTAAGATGAGTGACTTGAGCGCTTTTATGTATTTTTGGGTTTTGTCACGAAATTGCCAAAGGGGGAGATTGTTACGGCATTCTGGTGTTGGCATATTTCGTGAGTCAAGTCAGTGAGTTGAGTCGGAGTCTTAAAGGGATCAAATTGTCAATCAGCAATCAAAGACTTAGAGAAGATTCAACAAGAGCTCAAGTTGACACTCAGTGTCTTGAGTCTTGAAGATTGAAGTTGAAGAATTGTGGATCAGTTACATCAATCTCAAGAAGAAAGTATTCAAGAGGATCAGGTATGTTTAACTAAATAATTGTGGTGATCCAAATACTTTCTTATAGTGTAGAAACACTTGGATGAATTTTTAATTGCATAAAAATCAAAAACTGGACATGGGACATGTTCAGGATCCGGATCAGAGCCAACGATCCGGATCCCGAAGGTTGTTGCTTCATACAAGACTTCGATCCGGATCCATGCAATTTCCGATCCGGATCCCGAATGTTAAGTTTTCTGATTTGTATGAACGATCCGGATCGGGCAATGCGATCCGGATCCCGAACCATGGTATTTCTGGAATCGTCAATCTCGTTACGACGATCCGGATCGCAGTAAATCCGATCCGGATCGCCGTCCTGAAAATTTCCATATAAGGTATGTTTTTGATTCTTATCTCTTTCCAAAGGTTTCTAAACTATAAATAGACGTTTAGGGTTTCTCAAAAACGTGGGTTCTCTACCGATTAATTTATAAAACACTTGAGAGCAACCCTAGAGGCTAGGTTTTCATTGTTCTTCTTAATAGCCTCTTTTAGGTCAATTCGACGGTTCTTTCAAGAACATATCTTTCATCGAATTGATCTAATCTTTGCTTAGAGATTTCTTCTACGGTTCTTCATTGATAATCTAAGCAAAGGATCACCATCGAAGTCAATATTCTTATCGACTGAGTTTGCGTCGTGGATTCGACGTGGCATCGTGGATTCGGTGTGCTAAAGGCGTTTCGTGGATTCGAAACGTGTGCTCATGGATTGGAGTGGCGTTCGTGGATTCGAGTGGCGTTCGTGGATTCGAACGTGTGCAATGGGCGTGCAAAATCGGTGGAGCGCGAGGTCCAAGAAATTGAAGGAGGGGTTAAATCCGTGGAGACGGTAATCACCTTGTTATTCTTCTTTTCTTAGGGATTGTTATTGCGTGGATATCCAACCGGTCAGCGCAAGGTCCGAAGAAGCTGAAGGAGGGGTTGAGTCCGTGGAGTCGGTAATCACCTTGTTATTCTTCTATTCTTAGTGGATTGTTATTGCGTGTTGGTCCCGTGGTTTTTCTCCTGGATTGGAGTTTCCACGTATATCTCGGTGTGCTGTTTTTATTTTCCGCATTGGTTTTTATTTTGCACTGAGATTGAGTTTTTAAGTATTACACCTATTCACCCCCCCCTCTAGTTGTTTGATAGTACCTATTTAGATCCTTTGGGATTAATAACTCTACATATGTTTCTTCATCTATATTGATTAGTTTGATTCTAGGTTTTCATACTCACATCTTGAGTTGAATCAAACTAATGAATACTTAGATGGTATTTCCGATCTATCTTTGATCTAAGTATTCGGCGGATCATCACCACCAAAAACAACGATTTACCCCAAAAATCGGCGCGTGGATTCGCGTGTCCTTGTGAATTCAAGGTTCGACCGCTCTCGTGGATTCGGAGCGAGGCACGTTCGTTGATTCGAAGGGTGCTATTGGGTGAAGACCGTGGACTCGGTTGGACGCCGTGGATTCGGCGTTGGGCGCAGATCGTGGATTCGAGAAGCGTCGCGGAGCGAGCGGAGAAGATCCTCTAGGAGCGTATGGAAAAGGTTGAGTCGTAAGTGTGTACGGTAAATCACCTTGTAAGTGTTTTAATTCTAGTGGATTTCTGCCGTGTTATCGGTCCCGTGGTTTTTTACTCCGGTGATGGAGTTTTCCACGTAAAAATCTTGCGAGTTATTTTTTATTTCCGCATTGGGTTTTTATCGCAACAATTTTTGAGTGTTTATACGTTTACACCTATTCACCCCCCTCTAGGTGTTTTTTCCCCTATTTAGATCCTTATTACATATAACCCAACAAGTGGTATCAGAGCGGGAATAGGGTTGTAAACAATGGTTGAAGGTGGAAACATCAACCGACCCCCGTTCTTCGATGGAACAAATTATGCGTACTGAAAAGTGCGGATGAAAGCCTTTTTAATTTCCATCGACGAACGGGTGTGGCAATCAATTGAATTAGGATGGTCTAATCCAACTGAATTTATTGGTGATGTTCGCACCTTAAAACCTAGGTCGAAATGGACCAAGGAAGAGTTAGATTCATCTTCTTACAATGGCAAGGGAATTAATGCTATTTTTAATGCCTTATCTCAAACTGAGTTCTCTCGCGTCTCAACATGTGAGACTGTGAAAGAAATCTGGGATGTTCTTCAGGTTACACATGAGGGAACTAACCTCGTGAAGATTCAGAAACTGCAAATGCTTACGAGCAAGTTTGACTCTATCTTGATGGCAGAAAATGAATCTTTCACGGACTACTATACACGATTGCAAGACATCGTAAACTCATGTGCTAACCTGGGAGAGAAGATTCCAGAATTTAAGATTGTAAGAAAGATCTTAAGAACTCTTCCTGAACGATTTCGCCCAAAGGTTACAGCCATTGAAACTATTAAACACCCGGACGAAATACGTGTAGAAGAATTAGTTGGTTCATTACAAACATATGAAATGACGTTTACTACTAACAATTGTTCTGGAAAGGCATCCACTTCTAAGTCTTCAGGTTATGCGTTGAAAACAACTAAGGAAGAAGACGCGGATACATCCTCCTCAGACGATGACGAGAACCTTTCTATGGAGGAATTTGAGAAGCAGCTCGCTCTCTTGACAAGGAAGTTTCGCCGCAACTTTCGAAGGGGTAATTCAAGTAAATCTCCATCCTTCAGAAAGTCGAACAAAGGCAAGGGTACTTCAAGTTACAAGTCAAGAAAGCAAGAGAACTTCTCAAAGGATAAGAAAAGTTCAGAGGGACAACTACAATGCTTCAAATGTCGAGGCTACGGCCACATTGCAACGGAGTGTCCCAACAAGTATCCGGCAAAGAAGAAGGCGATGCAAGTCGTCACTTGGGATGACAACTCAACGTCAAATGAGTCGTCTTCAAGTGGTGAAGAAAAGAGCTCCACGGCATTCCACGCATCCATATCTTCACCCTTCATGTGCTTTATGGCAAGTACATCCGAGTCGTTGTCCAACTCCACTGTTGAAAAGAATGCAACGGACAACGAATCGGATGATTCGGAAGGTGAAGATTTTGCTTTAGCCTACCACAGACTTTTGAGGGATTCAAAGAAAGTGGCTAAGCAAAACAAGAGTTTGAGAGGGAGAGTGCATGATCTCGAAGAAGAAGCAAAAAGAGCAACTTCTCTCTCAAACGCTCTTAAAGTGGAAAGGGAAAATCTGATAAAAGCAAATGTTTCCCTTCAAGAGTCCAATGAGCTTTTTGAGAAGGAATATACAAATCTGGTGGATAAAGCGGATCACTTCTCAAAGCTCTACAACGAGGCTCGACAGGATAACCTGGAAATGACAAAGACCATTTTCCAACTCAAGGATGACTTACAGCGATTCTCTTCAGGAAGGAGTAAGTTGGATAGACTTCTTGGTCTTGGTCAATCAAATCGGTTCGGCCTCGGATACACTCAAACTGGAAACAGTCCAAGTTCGAGTGGGACAGTTTTTGTGCCTCAGTCGGTATCTCCTCCTCCGACACCGGAATTCAAGACAAACAACGACAACAAACCTACTTCATCCTCTTTGGGATCGTCAAGATCTAAGGTATGTTTTCGTTGTGGTGTTTCAGGGCACATAAGAAGATATTGCAAGACGGGAGTCAAATGCTCACCTCAAATATCTCTTGCAATGACTACCACAAAGGTGATTCCTCGGAAATCAATTCCAAATCAATTGAAAGAAAAGAACCCTGGTAGTTTACCGCGCAAGACGACCACATCAAGGAGCAGCAATCGTTTTAACAACATGCTTTCACCTAGGCATATAACTTCACGACCATTACCGACACATTCCAAAAAGGTTTGGGTGCGCAAAGGTGAAATTTTTCCTTGTCTTGTTACCAATGTTTCCTTGCATGCATATGATAGTTCGTCTTGGTATCTGGATAGCGGTTGTTCCCGTCACATGACCGGTGACAAAAATAGTTTTCAAAATCTTGAGAAAATCTCTGGTGGACTTGTTGTTTTCGGAGACGGTCGATCTTCCAAAATTGTTGGAAAAGGGACGGTAGCTATTCCAGATGGCCCGATTTTGAAAAACGTCTTATTTGTTGATGGCCTTAAGACTAACCTCATAAGCATAAGTCAACTTTGCGACAATGGTTTTTCAGTTAACTTTTCATCTGTTGAATGCGTTGTAACTGATAAGGACCATGTCTTCTTTTTAAAAGGGGTTAGATCTGAAAACAATTGCTATGTTGTTCCTAATAAAATTTCAGAAAAATGTAACCTAGTTTCTTTGAATAATGAAACACTTTGGCATGAAAGGCTAGGTCACATAAATTTTAAGGAACTTGTTAAAATTTCAAACAAGGACGTGGTCAAGGGGGTTCCAAAACTTTTATTTAAACAAAACATTGTGTGTGGTGGTTGCCAAAAGGGAAAACAGTCCAGAACTGCACACAAGAACTTGAACCACGTTGGTACAAAACGGCCTTTGGAACTTTTACACATGGATTTAATGGGGCCAACTCGTCAACCATCTTTGGGAGGTAAATGGTATATTTTCTTGATGATTGATGATTTCTCTCGGTATTCTTGGGTAGCATTTTTAAAAGAGAAAGCTGATACTTTTGATTCTTTTCACGAGATTTGCCTTCGTATTATGATTGAAAAGAATGAAAAGATCATTCGTGTTAGAAGTGATAGAGGTGGAGAATTCATTAATTCTAAATTCATTGACTTTTGTACTTCAAACGGTATTAAGCATGAATTCTCTGCACCCTATACACCTCAACAGAATGGTGTTGTCGAGCGCAAAAACAGGGTTGTTCAAGAGATGGCGCGTGTGATGCTTCATAGCCGGAATTTACTGCTACATTTTTGGGCTGAAGCTGTGAACACCGCTGTCTATGTCATTAATCGAGTGTTTTTGCGCCCGGGAACGTTAAATACACCATATGAACTATGGTGTGGTAGAAAACCCAACATCAAATATTTTCGCATCTTCGGGAGTCGGTGTTACATTTTACGTGACCGTGAAAATCTTGGAAAGTTTGACTCACGAAGTGACGAAGGGATTTTCTTGGGGTATTCTACTAATAGTAGAGCATATCGAGTATTTAACTTGGAATCTAAGACGATCGTAGAATCTATAAATGTTAAAGTAGATGAAGCTTTTCACTTTGCATCTGAATCGATATCTCTCTAGATGATGATTCTCCTGCCGTTGCATCTTCTCATAATAATACTTCCAATATTAATGATGCATCTAATGGTTCTTCAAGTTTATCTAATGTGCAGGAATCATCTCATATATCTCCGAGTACTCCGTTTCAACAAACGCTACGAATCTCCAAGGATCATCCGGAATCGAATATTATTGGAGATCCACAAGAAGGAGTGTAGAGTTATGAATCCCAAAGGATCTAAATAGGTACTATCAAACAACTAGAGGGGGGGGTGAATAGGTGTAATACTTATAAAACCAAATCTCAGTGCAAAATAAAAACCAATGCGGAAAATAAAAACAGCACACCGAGATTTACGTGGAAACTCCAATCCAGGAGAAAAACCACGGGACCAACACGCAATAACAATCCAATAAGAATAGAAGAATAACAAGGTGATTACCGACTCCACGGACTCAAACCCCTCCTTCAGCTTCTTCGGACCTTGCGCTGACCGGTTGGATATCCACGCAATAACAATCCCTAAGAAAAGAAGAATAACAAGGTGATTACCGTCTCCACGGATTTAACCCCTCCTTCAATTTCTTGGACCTCGCGCTCCACCGATTTTGCACGCCCACTGCACACGTTCGAATCCACGAACGCCACTCGAATCCACGAGCACACGTTTCGAATCCACGAAACGCCTTTAGCACACCGAATCCACGATGCCACGTCGAATCCACGACGCAAACTCAGTCGATAAGAATATTGACTTCGATGGTGATCCTTTGCTTAGATTCTCATTGAGGAACCGTAGAAGAAATCTCTAAGCAAAGATTAGATCAATTCGACAAAAGATATGTTCTTGAAAGAACCGTCGAATTGACCTAAAGGAGGCTATTAAGAAGAACAATGAAAACCTAGCCTCTAGGGTTGCTCACAAGAGTTTTATAAATTGATCGGTAGAGAACCCACATTTTTGAGAAACCCTAAACGTCTATTTATAGTTTAGAAACCTTTGGAAAGAGATAAGAATCAAAAACATACCTTATCTGGAAATTTTCAGGACGGCGATCCGGATCGGATTTACTGCGATCCGGATCGTCGTAACGAGATTGACGATTCCAGAAAACCAAGGGTTCGGGATCCGGATTGCAAGGTCCGATCCGGATCGTTCATGCAATTCAGCAAAGTCCCATGTTCGGGATCCGGATCGGAATGGCCTAGGATCCGGATTGAAATTGCCAATGAACAAGTACCCTTCGTGTCACGCCCCGGGTGTAAACCAGAACCCGGGCCCGTCCACAGATCCGCCGTGCACACGGAATTTTCCGTGTACACGAAGCGCTGATAACCTGCTCAGATATAAAACAAGTAATAAAGGAGCATAAAACAGAGCTAAACTAAAACTAATACAACTCAGACAAATGCTGGAAATGAAAGTACAGTAAGCTCTCAAAAATATACAAGTGTCTCTCCCAGCTCACGAAATATATACAACCAGCTGGCCGCAGCCAGACCCAAAATAAAAGGAAAATACAACCGTCTGAGTGTACAGGGGATACATCAAAACTACAAAACTCCAACTCGGGGCAGCAGCTATCTAATCAGCGATCCTCTTACCTCGATCCAGGGAAGAGGGTCCCGCGACTCCCGCAGAAGACTCTACAAAACAAAGGGGAAAAGAAAAGGGAAAACAGTGGGGGTGAGAACTACTATAAAAACAGTAGCCTCCCCTAGTGGGTAGACCTCAAACTCAGAAATACCCACTAGGACTACTAGAGGCGAAAATGAAATAAAGGTAGTATGCTAAAGGTAAGTCTACTGATGATAAAGCTACCCCTAGTATGCCTCTAAAATGCCTAGCTGTCAAAATCGCTAGAAGTATGCATCAGTATGTCAAAACCTGGCCAACCAAACCCAATCAATACACCAGTCAACACTGGTACTGCCAGCTGTACTGTCAACTCGAGAACCCAGTATCTGATCGGCACACGGCACGATCCTCAAAGTACCCAATCGACCGGCACACGGCTCGGCCCTAAGCCTACTCCGGAGTGGCACTCGAGGGGAGCGACCCACACGAGTAAAAATATGTAACCATAAGTATCTGATGTAGCAGGACTGGATCAAGACTCTAAACGAGTGGGTAAGACCATCCACTAAAGAAGCCCGATCCCTCACCTCCAATCTGATGCAATAATAATAATACTAGTAAGCCGGTCAACCGCCCACAGTCCGCGGTTGCCGCAACACTCGACCATCCATCCCCGACTGTCCCAACTCTGAACATCTGAACTACACAATCCTCTACAACTAGACTACAGGAGAATGAATAGAAAGCATGGTTTCTCCTAAGTCAATTCCAGCATGTATGTGTAGCAGAAAAAGGTGGCCTAGCTAGATGACCATTGAAGCATGCAAAGTCCTTTACTTGATAAACCCCTTTCAATTATTCTAACATATGCAACATTAAATGTTTGGACCCTCCGATGTACACGTGGCATGATATACGATACATGATACAATTTAGATGCACAATCTACTAGCAAGTACCCCTTATACAACATTCATTTTAACCACAAGCCCAAACCTTCCCTCAACATACAACATGATATGGCTATAGCATTCCTTCCAACTAATTAAATTGCATATCTAAACATGGAAACACCACTTACTAACTTGTAGCCTACTAACAATGCAAGTATTAGCAAAGGAACCTTAATATCATGCAAGCATGCTAGATACATTCATATTTAATAACACATAATCGTGGCATTCCAATAGGCCTAGTGACATTCACAAGTAGGAGGTTCACAACATCACCCACCTCGAGCGCTATTCCAAAATTCCCAAAGGCGAAGTCCAAGATCAGTCCAACACACCACCAATCTGTACAAAATACCCCAAAGGAAAAATACATAAGCTAAACATCCACGCTTTCCAGAATCTGTCCCCCAAATCAGCAGTCCACAATTCACTAATTTTTACCTGCGAATAACGCCCAGAAAAATCCAAGAAAAATACTATCGCGATCCTTGCGACGAGCCCGTCGAAACGAGTACCTGCACGCCCAATTTGGAGTTTCCTACGCTGAGATAAAAATCCGACAAGGGGTACACCCCAAATCCAAACTGCACTAAATTCCTGTAACAAGGAACCACAGAGAAAGGAGATTCTCACCCTCGAGTAAAATTCAGAAAATTCTGAGAAAAATCCAGGAGACTCCTTGCGAAGCATAGATGAAAATTGCCTTTTGAATTGCCTCGTTCCGACGCCTGAGCGAAAAGATATGGCAAGAACACTGCGGTGCTGTCCCAAAAGTCCGCGAAGAAAAAGGGTCAAATGGGTGCTAAGAAAACTCCAAGATCAGCACGGAAATCGAGGAACCATAAAACACAGGAGTTGAAGCCCTACCTGTCGTGAGTCCAACGGCGCAAGAATCGGCGAATTCCGAGGTCGGGGTGGGTCGGAGGAGTCCAAACACTGAGAAGGGGCGAAGAGGATCGCCGGAGAACAAGCGTCGCGCCGCGCCGTAAAACGGTGAACCTCGGGATGCGTGCCTCCAAAAATCTTTAAACTTCTCCAAAGGGTAGTGCACTGAGGGAGGAAAAACTCTTGTGAAGGGAGCTCAGCGGAAAGGGGGCCCAAAAAGCCAAAAGAACAAACAAGGAGGGCTATTTATAGGCCCAGCCCAATAACACAAAAATCCGGATTTCCGGGCGCATGTTTCGGGCGCACTGCGCCCGGAAACCGGTTGCATGCATCCTGTCCGACGCGCCCGAAATCCTCAGGTGCTGCCACGTCGCCCCACAACAGGGGACAGCCGTGCAGTGCGACCGCCGCGCGCCACGCGTCCCCCCGCGGTCAGCGGGGGTAGGTACGGCCCGCCTATCGCGTGCCGACACGCGTCGCACTCAAGTGCGGCCGACAGCCCACCTGGCGCTACAGTGCGCGCGCGCCGTCCCGAGGCACCCCTCTGCGCACTCCGGGGACCGAGACCACGTGAGCCAGCGAATCCCACGCCGCCACGTGTCATGCGCCCGGTCCACCGCAAACCCGCAATTCCAGTGAGCCGTGCCGCGTGCGCCCGCCTACCAGGGCACGCCACGCGTCCACCCGCCGCGGTCCATGCACCGCCGCGCCACTGCGTGGACCCAGCCGCGTGAGCCGGCCAATAAAAGGCCGCCACGTGGCTCGGGCCGGTCCACGTGTCACCCCCATGCACCGAAAATCCCCCAAATCTTTCGGAAGCCCGCATTTGGTCATCCGGACTCCAAATTCAACGAGCAAATAGCCGTTTTCAAGCGTTTTTCCGCGCTGAATCCAAATCTAACCTCAGATTGGCCCAAAACCTTTTCTAAAATTCGGCAATTACAGCCGAAGGCCAATTCCGCTATTAAAGTCTCACAAGGTCCATCTGTGGCACCCCTTCGATGCACCATGGGCCAGACACCAACACTAGGTGTTCTACACAATGGATTCACCGGAAAGTTGCATGGGAAAACCAGTACACTACATCCTCCCCTACAAGAAAAAGTTTCGTCCTCGAAACAAAAGTCATACCTCAGACAGGAGCCTCAAACAAGTGGGGGTGAGCATCCATCATCGCTGACTCCAACTCCCAGGTAGCCTCGCGCTCGTCATGACTGCTCCAGAGGATCTTCACATAAGGGATGGCTCGACTGCGCAACTCCCTAACCTCGCGGTCCAAGATCCTCAACGGCCGCTCAACATAGCTCAGGTCCTCAGCAACCTCCAATGGGGTGAAATCGATGACATGGGACGGGTCATGAACATACCTCCTCAGCGTCGATACATGAAACACATTGTGAACACCTGAAAGCCTGGGAGGAAGCGCAAGCCTGTAGGCAACTGGCCCTAAGCGCTCCAACACCTCAAAAGGTCCAATATAACGAGGGCTCAGTTTCCCACGAATACCAAATCTCCGAATCCCCTTCGAAGGCGAGACTTTCAGAAAAACATGGTCACCCACCTGAAACTCTAAGTCTCGCCGTCGAGTATCAGCATAACTCCTCTGTCGACTCTGGGCGGTCTCTAGGTGTCGTCGTATCAATCTGACCTTTTCCTCTGCCTCTAACAGTAGATCAGGACCCAAAGTCTTCTTCTCACCCACGTCACTCCAATAAAGGGGTGACCGACACTTGCGTCCATACAACGCTTCAAACGGAGCCATCTGAATGCTCGCTTGATAGCTGTTGTTGTACGCAAACTCAACTAATCCCAAGTGTCGGTACCATCCTCCTCCAAAGTCCAGAATGCATGCTCTCAACATATCCTCGAGGGTCTGAATAGTGCGCTCTGACTGCCCATCGGTCTGTGGGTGGAATGCTGTACTAAATCGGAGCTGCGTCCCCAAGGCTGTCTGTAAACTCCTCCAGAAATGCGAGACAAACCTCGGGTCTCTATCTGATACGATGGAAACGGGTACCCCGTGCAATCTAACCACCTCAGCCAAGTACACCTGCGCCAGTCGCTCCATCGGCCAAGTCATCTGAACCGGTAAAAAGTGAGCGGATTTGGTAAGCCTATCCACGACTACCCAGATAGCATCCGCTCCCGTCTGTGCTCTCGGCAACCCAGTGACAAAATCCATCGTAACATGTTCCCATTTCCATTCAGGGATTGGGAGACTCTGCAACTTGCCAGCAGGTACACGATGCTCAGCCTTTACTTGCTGACAAGTTAAACAGTGCGCTACAAATCTCCCAATGTCTCTTTTCATCCCATTCCACCAAAACTGTGCCTTCAGATCCCTATACATCTTAGTCCCACCAGGGTGGATGGTATAAGGTGTATAGTGGGCCTCCCTCAAGATCTGCTCTCGAATCTCTGCATCCATAGGCACGCAAGCTCGGTCCCTGTACCGGAGTACTCCCGCAGCATCAACTGAAAAGTCCCCTATCAAACCAGTCTGCATCTGCTCTCGAATCCTCACCAGGTGGGGGTCCTCACTCTGTCTCTCCCGAATCCTGTCCAACAGAGTGGGCTGCACGACTAGAGACATAAGTCTAGCAGAGACCCCAGGGGACACAACCTCGAGCTCTAACCGCCTCATCTGCTCAAGTAATGGCGCCTGATCGGTGATCATCAAAGATAAACTCTGTACTGCTCTCCTGCTTAGGGCATCAGCAACCACGTTGGCCTTGCCAGGGTGGTATAAAATGTCTACATCATAATCTTTCAACAATTCCAACCATCTACGCTGCCTCAAGTTGAGCTCCTTCTGTGTGAACAGGTATTTCAAGCTCTTGTGGTCGGTGTAAATCTCGCAGTGTTCCCCATACAGGTAGTGGCGCCATAACTTTAGTGCAAAAATCACTGCAGCTAGCTCCAAATCGTGGGTAGGGTAATTCTTTTCATAATCCTTCAGTTGCCGAGAGGCGTAAGCGATTACCCTACCATCCTGCATCAGCACGCAACCAAGTCCACTGTGCGATGCATCACTATAAATCACGTATCCTTTCCCCATAACAGGGAGGGAAAGGATAGGAGCCGACATCAACCTGATCTTTAATTCCTCAAAGCTCCTCTGGCAGTCCTCACTCCAAATAAACTTAATCCCTTTTCGCGTCAAACGAGTGAGGGGTGTGGAAAGTTTCGCAAAACCTTCCACAAACCGACGGTAATATCCCGCTAAGCCCATAAAACTGCGGACTTCGGATACCGTCGTCGGTCGGGGCCAATCCCGGACTGCCTCGATCTTTGCCGGGTCTACTGCCACTCCAGCGGCTGAAATCACGTGGCCCAAAAAGACAACCTCCCGAAGCCAGAAATCACACTTAGATAACTTGGCATACAACTTTCTCTCTCTTAGAAGTTGTAGCACAATCCTCAGATGCTCCTCGTGCTCCACATCGCTTCGGGAATAAACTAGGATGTCATCAATAAAGACAACTACGAACCGATCCAGATATGGTCGAAAAATCCGGTTCATTAAATCCATAAAAGCAGCAGGGGCATTTGTCAATCCAAAAGGCATGACGGTGAACTCATAATGCCCGTACCGCGTTCTGAATGCCGTCTTCGGGATGTCCTCGGCCTTCACCTTCAATTGGTGGTAACCAGACTGTAAATCAATCTTGGAGAAGACACAAGACCCTTGCAGCTGGTCGAATAAGTGTCACGCCCCAGGGTCGAAACTGCGACCCGGGCCCGCCAACAGATCCGCCACCTATGCCAACCTGCATAGGCGAAGCGTCCTACCTGCAAGAAAAGTGCTACAACTAAACAGATATCAGAGCTATAATAAGAATCTGCTGTAACTAAAATCAATCACTGTACAACTGAAAATAAACAACACTGTCTGCCTCCCAAAATAATAAATCCTCAAGTACAAGCTCTAAACCCAACTGGGAGGTAACTCCAATAAATATACAACAGTGTACAGTCTCTCGATACAAAATATCCTCACTACAAAAGTCTCTCAAGTAGGAAAAAGAAACAACTAATCTACTGCTGATCTCCTCTGAAGGGTACCGCTACTCTCCAACGCCGGGTAGGGATCTTGCTCGCGACTCCCTCGCCACGATCAACAACCGCAGAGTCGGCCACACTTGCTAAGACTCTGCACAACCAAAGAGAGGAGAGAAAAAGGGGGGAGAAAACCCCCAAAGGGTGTGAGAACTACACCAAAAAGGGAGTTCTCAGTGGGTACCACCGCCAGACCCGACGGTCTGCCCACCAAGTCCTCAAGAGACAAAAACTGACCCAAGTCATAAGACTGAAATGGGTAGGCTGGAGACTCTCAACAGCTACCCTGCTCCTAACTAAGACAAAAAGGGGAGACCCAAACAGGGGTATGCAACCACTAGCACATAAAGTGCACCAACGACCCAATCGAACTGTCTGCCACATCTGGTCCAGTCAAACCTGCATCCACCTACAACCACCTCCCAAAGACGGGCAGGAATTACGTAGGGTGTCCAAACGGACTAGCTCGCTATCGAGTAGAGGATCATGCAGGCTATGGTCAAAATCCACGCTCTCTCTCTCAGAACGGATAGAATCAAGATGCTCAACCTCTCACACAGCGGTCAAAGTACTCGCAACAACACGGGACCACCGTCCACCAGACGGCTCACAACAATACTATCACTGACCTAAACTCAACTACCAGTCTATCCTCGGCCCCCAGGCACGAGTGTAACAATGAAAGTATTTGACCGAAATAAACTCAATCGAATGAACCGGTGTAAAACCCGGTACTGCCTGCTCTGTCACCAATCTCTCGAACTCAGTATATCCACTGTCTAAATGACCGGAACCCAACACGGTCTGACCGGCACCCGACACGGTCTGACCGGAACCCAACACGGTCTGACCGGAACCCAACACGGTCTGAAGCCTACTCCGGAGCGGCACTCGAGGGGAGCTACCCACACGAGTAAAGCATCTCTGTCATCAACATCAACAATATCTCGAAACAGCAGGGCTCGATCATCAATCAGATCAAAGTGGGAAAACTCAACCACCAAGGAAAGACCCGACCTCAATCGGATGCAACTAAACGATAAGTGGGAAACTCCATCCACTAGGGAAAACCGACACCCAAATCTGGTGCATAGAGAAACATCCGGTCAACCGCCCAATATCCGCGGTTGCCGCAAAGCCCCGCAACTAAACCAACCTGTCCCAGACACGAAGTCCCGACTACACTACCCAGACCCCCTGCTCGAACCCGAGCAACACTGACCACCTGACTAACAAGAAGGAGAAAGGAAAAGCATGGTTTCTCCTAAGTCAAGTTCCAATAAGTAGTGCAGCAGTAAAAGATGGCCTAACTACATGACCATACAAGCATGCAAATGTCCTCAAGGAAATAAAGGGGGTAAAGCATAATAATAGTTCCTTTAGGAATAAGCAACATGCCGGAATCTCAAAACTAAAACTGTCCACAACTCAGGGTTCATTAATAGAATGATCATAATAACTCCTCAGAGTACAAATCCGCACATAGCTACGAAATCCTGTCCCAAATCATAATCCAACCACAAGAAAGGCTATGTGCTAACATGGCATGTTATAGAATCTCATAGGGTAACATTATCCTAGGTAAGCTTACACTAGTCATCATATAGATGTCCAAGTCATGCAAGTCCTCAGTATACCTCATAAATACTATTCTTGCAATCATTTATACCGATATCAATAACAAGCTTACCTACTTACCAATATAAACTATGTACCCTACACATGCATGCATCAGTCATAGAGGGGTGACATCCCCACAAGTGGACTTATACTTGCCACAGCATAAACATTGCCTTAAACAATTACTGAAAATAAGCTCACCCACCTGAAGCGCTTAACCCAAGGCAAACCTGAAGTCGGTGAAGTGGGTAGACGCCCGCGGTCCAAAATCTGCCAACATAACACCCACGGTACAAGTCGCGCAAGCCTCGGCTTCAAACAGCTAAAAATACCCCTGGGCACAACAATAACGCTCAACATTACACTTTTATTCCAAAATTAACCAAACATACACAATCTGAAAATCAGTCCCAAAGCCGCGCATATTTCACCTGCTGCAAGTGCCCAGAAAAATCCAATAAAAATACCACAGTAATCCTCGCGTCGATACCTTCGAAACGAGTACCTGCACGTCCAATTCCGAGCTTCCTACACTGAGAAACAATTCGGACAAGGGAACCACCCCGAATCAAACTACACTCAAAAACTGTAGCAACAATTACTGTTCACAGATAATCTTCACCTTCGAGAAATATTCAGAAAATTCCAAGAAAATTTGGGCATATTCCTCGTGATGTGTAGATGCAAATCGCCTCTTGAATCGCCCCAATCCGATGCCTGTGCGCGAAGATATCACCAAAACACCGCGCCGCTGTCCTAGAACTCCGCCCAGAAAAAGGGGTTACAAGATGATCCGAAAGACCCATGAAAAGCTCGGAATGGGAAAAACCAGTAAACATGGGAAACATAGCCCTACCTGTCATGAAGCCAACGGCGCAAGAATCACTGAAAAAGGTGCTCGGGGTAAGCTGGGGGAGTCCTCGCACCAAAACGCGACGAAGAAGACCACAAACGAACGAGCGTCGCGCCGCGCCGTAAAAATAGAAACCTCGATAAGCGTGCCACCAAAAATCCCAAAACTTTGCAGAAAGATGCAGCCAAACACGAGGATCAACTTTGCTGAAGGCACCCCGGCGAGAAGAGGCTCGGAAATGGTGGAAAAAGGGAGAAGAAGAGAGCTCGGATCGCTATTTATAGGCAGCTGAAACAATTGGAAAATACCGGATATGTCCGGATTTCCGGGCGCTGGGAATTTTCGGGCGCGCACTGTAGCAGCCCGAAATCCCCGCGCCCGAACACTGTAGCCGCCCGAATCCCTCCTGGGCCGCCACGTCGCCCGCCAAACAGCGGACAGCAACCCCAGCCGCTCCCCGCGCGACACGTCGCGCCCCCCAGACGCCGACACGTGTCCTCCCCAAGCGCGGGAATCCGCCCGACCGCGCCCACGTGCGCCTGACGCCGCCGCCTGCCACCCTGCCGCGCACAGTAGACCCCCAATCGGAGAACGCCACGTGTCATGCCACTGCCTAGTGAACCCGGTGCACGAAATCGTGTGGACCGAACCAATGCAAACCTGCCACGTGTCACCCCCGGTCCACCGTGCGCCCCGCACTCCCCCGTAGACCGCGCCCCGCGGACCGGCCCACTCCCGAGCCGCCACGCGTCCCGCCCCCGGCGCACGCCTGCCGCGTGGACCGGGCGGCCCGCGCCTCCGTCCGCCGCGCTGCCTGCGGCCGCTCCGCCGCTGCCGCCGCCGCCGGAAACACTGTTCCGGCGTGAACAGTGTCCAGAGCCCAAAAATAACAAGTGGGTAGTCCGTTTTAACCGTTTTCGCGCGCTGAATCCGAATTTGATGTCCATTTCGCCAAATTCCAACTCCAAAATTTGCCGAAGGCATCCGGAAAGGTAATCCTTGGTCCGAACTTCGCACTGAGTCCAATTTAAATATCCTTGGCGCGCGAAACCACTTTTGGAGCTCCGACGGAGTCCAATGATCACCCACGTGATCCAAAAGCACACTGAGCCCAACACTAATGTCCAAATGGGGCACAAATCTCACCAACACGCCACATAGGCCTCCGGGAGCTGTAGATGATCCAGTAATCTCGTCGTGGGGATCCAGGTCCTCACATCCTCCCCCACTAAGAAAAGTTTCGTCCTCGAAACTAGCTCAAATCCCCCAAGGGTCCCACATACCACGGGTAGGTATTAATCAATAAAGCCTCCAGCTCCCGAAACATCACTCACTCCCCGTGATTACTTCCCAACAACAACAACAACAAGTACGGCATGGCCCGACATGCGATTTTCTCATCTCACGAGCCAGAAATCGCAACGGGCGTCCTTCGTACTCCAACAATCACAGATCTCAAAAGGGGCAAGTCGATCACGGGCGAGGGATCCAAAAGCAACACACTCCAGAGCTGAGACGTGAAACAACACAGAGGCCCCATCAAGAGCCGGGGGAAACAGAATAATCAACAGCGCAACACGCCCCAAACCACCTCCTGGTGTCTACTCAACCAGGATCACCCGAAGTATACCCACAAATTCATCCTATGAGGAAAAAGATCCAATAAGCTGGGGTCTTCACTCGGTTACTTCCGATCCAAAATCACCCGAGTGGCCTACTCGACCACGAGCTACCCTCAAAAGGGATCCTCAAGAGGCACAATATCAAGCCACGGTTGGACACTCAACAAGCCAACATAACTCCAACAGACCCCCGGGTCGAAAAGATGCCCTGACGGGGACCAAACCGTCAGTGAACGGGAGGGAAAACTGGCTCGAAAGGCGATCATAATGCGGAGGCTCAAACTCGCGGTCAAAAATCCCAAACCAGCAACAACGATCCGCGAAAATCCCACTCAAGATGCTGAGTAATCAGAACTGATAGCCAAGCAGGCATGGCCTACGCCCAGGTATAACAATCCAAGCTGGAAATAAAGGACGTACTGAAAGGCTCAACTGTGGAATCCAAGCTGCCTGCAAAAACAGTGTTTCATCCTGCCACAGCACTCACAGGGTTGGACTAAAGAAGTGTGGACCGAAGATCCACCCACGGTAACTCTACCGCCACAATGGGAGGCATCACCAAAACACACAATTCCATCTCCCAACACAGGAAACACTAGCATTGGCGCTAATACCAGTCACATTATCCATTGGCCATGCTCTCTTGGCACCGCCAAGTCTAGAAGCTTCTCACCTCAAGAATGAAAGTTGGTCTCGGTCAACTTGAATAACATCCACTTGGTCAGGTTCCACCGCCGTCCCTACGGCTCGAACAAAGCGACCCAAGAAGGTATGCTTCTGCAGCTACAACTTGTACCTCCCTAACTTGGCATACCGCTTCATCCACACGGGCATGGTAGCACATCCACAAAGTGCTCCTAGTACTCCAAGTCACTCTGGGAGTAAATCAAAATATCCACGGAAAACACCACTCCCAGTCCGTCCAAGTACAACTGGGACCTACTATTCCTCAGATCTTGAAGTCCACAGGGCAATCGTCATTCCATTAGGCCTCACTAACAACTCAGAATGCCCCCACCGCGTCCACAACGCCACCTAGGCGAAGTCCTCAGCTGTCTAACTCCAAGTGGGCACACGGATCATACACCAACTGCCGGAGTACAACTCCATCAATAAGGTCCTAGATACCATAAAAGGACCCTCACATCCGTGTATCAACGATGTGGCGTCACCACCGTATACCAACGGCGTGGCACTAGGTCAAACAGACCCCCCGATCCATCGGCCCCTGCAGCAGTGCCATCGGGTCTCTCTCAGCCCTACCGGCGATATCCAATGAGGTGCTGTCCAGGGTGGTGCGGTCCCTCGAACCACATCAAACACAATCTCTATCTCCCTAACCGGCGGCATTACCAACAACTAAGGTGAATCCACACACGGGATCTCGCGGGCAACAAAGATATCCCTAAGTCCCGGTGCCGCCGTAAGCACCTCTCATCCGGTCGCTAAAACCAGAGTGCTCTAACAACCTCCACGAGCAAGCCTCCAATTGCCCGCCTTGCCGAAGATCAAAGTCCTCTCTTGCCGCAGTCAAACATCCTGTGGCATAGTGCCCAACCATCTCAAGCATAAGGTCAAAACACCTAATTGCTAAAATTTCCAATAATTCTGCCGGCATCTCGCGGTCTCGGCCGCACTGGACATGATCCAAAAGCCTCCTCCACGTGCACAACAATAACAGGAACCTGTACCTCTGGTGCACGTGGTAACTAATCTGCCTCTAACCCATGTAAGAGTGGATCATGCTCTAACTCCGACTACCGTGGTGAAATCCCACCTGCGACACTCAATCCACTACCGTGGCGCCCTCCAACCGGGCGGCACAGATTCATCCGCTCAAAGCAAGTGGTTGTCGCTCAATCTGCCTGAAGATCAGGGCTATCACAAGGAAGCACGACCTCTGTCTCTGATCACATTGAGGCGACGAATAAGGTCCTCCGCAGATAACAAATCCACGCTTCCGCTGCGCCACTCAAATAAAACACTGATGTCGTCTTCGGGGTCCACCCGACCTCTGACATCTCGGGAATTCGTCATCCAAGAAAAGAAAATTGGTCATGCCCCTGCCGGCCGATCTGTCCTCCATCATCCGGCGCCAAGCGCCAAAATCCAGAACTCACCTCCTGGCGGCAGATCCCTATCCAAAGGAACTGCAATGCCGCGCTCCATACACGGTGCCTGCTCCCGCGAGGCGTCTAAATCCACAATGAAGGGACTGAATAACAGGAAGGTATCCTGGCGCAATCCACTCCCAATCTTATATATCCTATGCGCCTCGTCCCTCGAATCCGGAGCGCGCGGTTCAACAACTGCATACACTCTCTAGCACAAGGAGGCTCTCAATTAATTACTCCATCACCACCAGCCGCGACTCTGCCTTCAAAGGCTCCAAACTCAATCTTACGAGTCGGGGTGGTTCATCTGCCAAACATGGCTCCATAGGTCGACCATGCCCCACGGCTCACCAGCCGTCAACCATCCACCCTGCCTCGGTGCCTCGACACTAAACCTTGGCACAGAGGGGGCTACTCAGTGCTCCGGCAACTGTGTCATCAAGACCAGCTGCTCCCTCAGCCGCTGACAAGCCTCCGACAATCCTATCATCTGGGTCCGGGGTTTTCTGACCTCAATCCGGGTATCCGGCCCAGAACCAACTGCTCAAGCCCAACTGCCATGACAGGATGCACACGGGTCAAAACCCAGCGTCGGGGAGACACCGCTCGCCACGACGAAACAACAAAACAACACACAACAACACTCGACCCAATCCAGCGAAAGTCTAAAGCATGTCACCCATTCCACAGCATTATGTTGTCTGCAGCCAACATAATTACTTAGGAGAATAAACATGCCAATCACTCCTCCCGTCCCTTGGGAGAGGTATAAAACTCAATCAGGACTCTCGCAAAATCACGACTCTCACAAAGTCAACCAAGGGTCAAACCATAAGCCTAGGGTTTCTAAGTCCACCATGACCTACAACCTAGGCTCTGATACCACTCTAATCTGTCACGCCCCAGGGTCGAAACTGCGACCCGGGCCCGCCAACAGATCCGCCACCTATGCCAACCTGCATAGGCGAAGCGTCCTACCTGCAAGAAAAGTGCTACAACTAAACAGATATCAGAGCTATAATAAGAATCTGCTGTAACTAAAATCAATCACTGTACAACTGAAAATAAACAACACTGTCTGCCTCCCAAAATAATAAATCCTCAAGTACAAGCTCTAAACCCAACTGGGAGGTAACTCCAATAAATATACAACAGTGTACAGTCTCTCGATACAAAATATCCTCACTACAAAAGTCTCTCAAGTAGGAAAAAGAAACAACTAATCTACTGCTGATCTCCTCTGAAGGGTACCGCTACTCTCCAACGCCGGGTAGGGATCTTGCTCGCGACTCCCTCGCCACGATCAACAACCGCAGAGTCGGCCACACCTGCTAAGACTCTGCACAACCAAAGAGAGGAGAGAAAAAGGGGGGAGAAAACCCCCAAAGGGTGTGAGAACTACACCAAAAAGGGAGTTCTCAGTGGGTACCACCGCCAGACCCGACGGTCTGCCCACCAAGTCCTCAAGAGACAAAAACTGACCCAAGTCATAAGACTGAAATGGGTAGGCTGGAGACTCTCAACAGCTACCCTGCTCCTAACTAAGACAAAAAGGGGAGACCCAAACAGGGGTATGCAACCACTAGCACATAAAGTGCACCAACGACCCAATCGAACTGTCTGCACATCTGGTCCAGTCCAACCTGCATCCACCTACAACCACCTCCCAAAGACGGGCAGGAATTACGTAGGGTGTCCAAACGGACTAGCTCGCTATCGAGTAGAGGATCATGCAGGCTATGGTCAAAATCCACGCTCTCTCTCTCAGAACGGATAGAATCAAGATGCTCAACCTCTCACCAGCGGTCAAAGTACTCGCAACAACACGGGACCACCGTCCACCAGACGGCTCACAACAATACTATCACTGACCTAAACTCAACTACCAGTCTATCCTCGGCCCCCAGGCACGAGTGTAACAATGAAAGTATTTGACCGAAATAAACTCAATCGAATGAACCGGTGTAAAACACCGGTACTGCCTGCTCTGTCACCAATCTCTCGAACTCAGTATATCCACTGTCTAAATGACCGGAACCCAACACGGTCTGACCGGCACCCGACACGGTCTGACCTAACCCAACACGTCTGACCGGAACCCAACACGGTCTGAAGCCGTACTCCGGAGCGGCACTCGAGGGAGCTACCCACACAGTAAAGCATCTCTGCATCAACATCAACAATATCTCGAAAACAGCAGGGCTCGATCATCAATCAGATCAAAGTGGGAAAACTCAACCACCAGGAGAAGACCACCTCAATCGGATGCAACTAACGATAAGTTGGGAAACTCCATCCACTAGGAAAAACCGACACCCAAAATCTGGTGCATAGAGAAACAGCCGGTCAACCGCCCAAATCCCGTTGCGCAAAGCCCCGCAACTAAACCAACCTGTCCCGACACGAAGTCCCGACTACACTACCGACCCCCTGCTCGAACACCCGAGCACACTGACCACCTGACTAACACGAAGCAAAGGAAAAGCATGGTTTCCTCCTAAGTCAAGTCCAATAAGTATGCATCAGTAAAATGGCCTAACTACATGACCCTAACAAGCAGCAAATGTCCTCAAGGAATAAAGGGG
>JAQNDB010000662.1:0-72798 GCA_029204045.2 Tillandsia leiboldiana | reverse complement strand
CATCATGATTCTATCCGTTCTGAGAGAGAGCGTGGATTTTGACCATAGCCTGCATGATCCTCTACTCGATAGCGAGCTAGTCCGTTTGGACGCCCTACGTAATTCCTGCCCGCCATCGGGAGGTGGTTGTAGGTGGATGCAGGTTTGACTGGACCAGATGTGGCAGTCAGCTCGATTGGGTCATTGGTGCACTTCATGTGCTAGTGGATGCATACCACTGTTTGGTTCTCCCCTTTTAGCCTTTAGTTAGGGGCAGGGTAGCTGTTGAGAGTCTCCAGCTTACCCATTTCAGTCTTATGACTTGGGTCAGTTTTTGTCTCTTGAGGACTTGGTGGGCAGACCGTCGGGTCTGGCGGTGGTACCCACTGAGAACTCCCTTTTTGGAGTAGTTCTCACACCCTTTGGGGGTTTCCCCCCCTCTTTTTCTCTCCTCTCCTTTGTTTTGCAGAGTCTTAGCGGGTGTTGCCGACTCTGTGGTTGTTGATCGTGGCGAGGGAGACGCGAGCTAGATCCGTACCCGGCGTTGGAGAGTAGCGGTACCCTTCAGAGGAGATCATCAGTAGATTAGCTGTTTCTTTTTCCTCTTTTGAGAGACTATTGTAGTGAGGATATTTTGTATTGAGAGACTGTACACTGTTGTATATTGGAGTTACCTCCCGGTTGGGTTTAGAGCTTGTACTTGAGGATATTGTATTATTATTATTATTTTGGGAGGCAGACAGTGTTGTTTTATTTCCAGTTGTACAGTGATTGATTTTCGTCACAGCAGATTTTTATTTATAGCTCTGATATCTGTTTAGTTATAGTACTTTTCTTGCAGGTAGGACGCTTCGCCTATGCAGGTTGGCATAGGTGGCGGATCTGTTTGGCGGGCCCGGGTCGCAGTTTCGACCCCGGGGCGTGACATATTAGAGTGGTATCAGAGCCTAGGTTGTAGGTCATGGTGGACTTAGAAACCCTAGGCTTATGGTTTGACCCTTGGTTGACTTTGTGAGAGTCGTGATTTTTTGCGAGAGTCCTGATTGAGTTTTATACCTCTCCCGAGGGACGGGAGGAGTGATTGGCATGTTTATTCTCCTAAGTGATTATGTTGGCTGCAGACAACATAATGCTGTGGAACGGGTGACATGCTTTAGACTTTCGCTGGATTGGGTCGTGTGTTGTTGTGTGCTGTTTTGTTGTTTCGTCGTGGCGAGTGGTGTCTCCCCGACGCTGGGTTTTGACCCGTGTGCATCCTGTCATGGCAGTTGAGCTTGAGCAGTTCGTCTTGGGCCGGATACCCGGATTGAGGTCAGAGAACCCCGGACCCAGATGACAGGGTTGTCAGAGGCTTGTCAGCGGCTGTGGGAGCAGCTGGTCTTGGTGACACAGTTGTCGGAGCACTGTGTAGCCCCCTCTGTGCCAATGTTTAGTGTCGAGGCACCGAGGCAGGGTGGATGGATGACAGCTGGTGAGCTGTGGGACATGATCGACCTTTGGAGCCATATTTGGCAGATGAACCACCCCGACTCGTAAGATTGAGTTTGGAGCCTTTGGAGGCAGAGTTGTGGTTGGAGGTGATGGAGTGATTAATTGAGAGCCTCCCTGTGCTAGAGAGTTTTGTAGTTGTTGAACTACGCGCTCCAGATTTCGAGGGACGAGGCGCATAGGATATATGAGATCGGGAGTGGATTGCGCCAGAACACCTTCCTGTTATTCAGTCCCTTTAGTGTGGATTTAGACGCCTCGCTGGAGCAGGCACAGTGTATGGAGCGCGGCATTGCAGTTCCTTTGGATAGGGATCTGCCGCCAGAGGTGAGTTCTGGATTTTGGCGCTGGGCGCCGGATGATGGAGGACAGATCGGCCGGCAGGGGCATGACTAATTTTCTTTTCTTGGATGACGAATTCCCGAGATGTCAGAGGTCGGGTGGACCCCGAAGGCGACATCAGTATTTTATCATAGTGGCGCAGCGATAGCGTGGATTTGTTATCTGCGGAGGACCTTATTCGTCGCCTCAATGTGATCAGAGACAGAGGTCGTGCTTCCTAGTGATAGCCCTGATTTCCAGGCAGATTGGGCGACAACCACTTGCCTTGAGCGGATGAATCTGTGCCGCCCGGTTGGAGGGCGCCACGGTAGTGGATTGAGTGTCGCAGGTGGGATTTCACCACGGTAGTTGGAGTTAGAGCATGTTCCACTCTTACATGGGTTAGAGGCAGATTTGTTACCACGTGCGCTAGAAGTACAGGTTCCTGTTGTTGTTGTGCACGTGGAGGAGGCTTTTGGATCATGTCCAGTGCGGCCGAGACCGCGAGATACCGGCAGAATTATTGGAAATTATAGCAATTAGGTGTTTTGACCTTATGCTTGAGATTGTTGGGCACTATGCCACTGGATGTTTGACTGCGGTAAGAGAGGACTTTGATCTTCGGCAAGGCGGGCAATTGGAGGCTTGCTCGTTGAGGTTGTTAGAGTACGCTGGTTTTAGCGACAGGGTGAGAGGTGCTTACGGCGGCACCGGGACTCAGGGATATCTCTGTTGCCCGCGAGATCCCGGGTGTGATTTCACCTTAGTTGTTGGTAATGCCGCCGGTTAGGGAGATAGAGATTGCGTTTGACGTGGTTCGAGGAACCGCGCCACCCTGGACAGCACCTCATTGGATATCGCCGGTAGAGCTGAGAGGGAGAGCCGATGGCACTGTTGCAGGGTCCGATGGATCGAGGGGTCTGTTTGACCTAGTGCCACGCCGTTGGTATACAGTGGTGATGCCACATCGTTGATACACGAATGTGAGGGTCCTTTTATGGTATCTAGGACCTTATGATGGAGTTATACTCCGGCAGTTGGAGTATGATGCGAGTACCCACTTGGAGTTAGACAGCCGAGGACTTCGCCTAGATGGCGTTTTGGACACAGTGGGGGCATTATGAGTTGGTAGCGAGGCCCGATGGAATGACGAATGCCCTGTGGACTTCAAGATCTGAGGAGTTGTATGTCCCAGTTGTACCTGGACAGACTGGGAGTGGTGTTTCCGAGGATATTTTGATTTATTCCCAGAGTGACTTGGAGCACGGGGAGCACGTTGTGGATGTGCTACCATGCCCGTGTGGATGGAGTGGTATGCCAAGTTATTGAGGTACAAGTTGTAGCTGCAGAAGCATACCTTCTTGGTCGCTTCGTTCGAGCCGTAGGGGCGGCGGTGGAACCCGACCAAGTGGATGTTATTTAAGTTGGCTGAGACCAACTTTCATTCTTGAGGCGAGAAGCTTCTAGACTTGGCGGTGCCGAGAGAGCATGGCCAATGGATAATGTGACTGGTATTAGCGCCAATGCTAGTGTTTCCTGTGTTGGGAGATGGTACTGTGTGCTTTTGTGATGCCTCCCATTGTGGCGGTAGAGTTACCGTGGGTGGATCTTCGGTCCACACTTCATTAGTCCAACCCTTTGAGTGCTGTGGCAGGATGAACCACTGTTTTGCAGGCAGCTTGGATTCCACAGTTGAGCCTTTCAGTACGTCCTTTATTTCCAGCTTGGATTGTTATACCTGGGCGTAGGCCATGCCTGCTTGGCTATCAGTTTTGATTACTCGGCATCTTGAGTGGGATTTTCGCGGATTGTCGTTGCTGGTTTGGGATTTTTCACCGCGAGTTTGGGCATCCGCATTTTGATCGCCTTTCGAGCCAGTTTTCCCTCCCGTTCACTGACGGTTTGGTCCCCGTCAGGGCATCCTTTCGACCCGTGGGTCTGTTGGAGTTATGTTGGCTTGTTGAGTGTCCAACCGTGGCTTGAGATTGTGTCTCTTGAGGATCCCTTTTGAGGGTAGCTCGTGGTTGAATAGGCCACTCGGGTGATTTTGGATCGGAAGTAACCGAGTGAAGACCCCAGCTTATTGGATCCTTTTCCTCATAGGATGAATCTGTGGGTATGCTTCGGGTGGTCCTGGTTGAGTAGACACCAGGAGGTGGTTTGGGGCGTGTTGCGCTGTTGATTATTCTGTTTCCCCCGGCTCTTGATGGGGCCTCTGTGTTGTTTCACGTCTCAGCTCAGGAGTGTTTTGCTTTTGGATCCCTCGCCCGTGATTGACTTGCCCCTTCTGAGATCTGTGATTGTTGGAGTACGAGGGACGCCCGTTGCGATTTCTGGCTCGAGAGATGAGAAAATCGCGTGTCGGGCCATGCCGTACTTGTTGTTGTGGTGGTTGGGAAGTAATCACGGGGAGTGAGCGATGTTTCGGGAGCTGGAGGCGTTATTGATGGTTACCTACCCGTGGTATGTGGGACCCTTGGGGGATTTGAGCGAGTTTCGAGGACGAAACTTTTCTTAGTGGGGGAGGATGTGAGGACCTGGATTCCCACGTCGAGATTACTGGTTCTTCTACAGCTCCCGGGGGCCTATGCGGCGTGTTGGTGGGATTTGTGCCCCATTTGGATATTAGTGTTGGGCTCGGTGTGTTTAATGGATCACGTGGGTGATTGGTGGACTCCGTCGGAGTTCCAGAAGTGGTTTCGCGCGCCAAGGATATTTAAATTGGACTCAGTGCGAAGTTTGGACCAAGGATTACCTTTCCGGATGCCTTCGGCAAATTTTGGAGTTGGAATTTGGCAAATTGGACTTCGGATTTGGATTCAGCGCGCGAAAACGGTTAGAACGGACTACCCACTTGTCATTTTTGGGCTCTGGACACTGTTCACGCCGGAACAGTGTTTCCGGCGGCGGCGGCAGCGGCGGAGCGGCCGCAGGCGGCGCGGCGGACGGAGGCGCGGGCCGCCCGGTCCACGCGGCAGGCGTGCGCCGGGGGCTGGACGCGTGGCGGCTCGGGAGTGGGCCGGTCCGCGGGGCGCGGTCTACGGGGGGAGTGCGGGGCGCACGGTGCACCGGAGGTGACACGTGGCATCATCCTAGAGGTGGGTTCACGGCGGTTGGTCTACGCAGTATTCGGGATGGCTCATGGTTTACGGTGCACCGGGCTTGGACACGTGGCAGGTTTCTATTGGTTCGGTCCACATAATTTCGTGCACCGGGTTCACTTGGCAGAGGCATGACACGTGGCATTCTCCTATTGGTGGGTCTACTGTGCGCGGCAGGGTGGCAGGCGGCGGCGTCAGGCGGGCACGTGGGCGTGGTCGGGCGGATTCCCGCGCTTGGGGAGGACACGTGTCGGCGTCTGGGGGCCGCGACGTGTCGCGCGGGGAGCGGCTGGCGTTGCTGTCGCCTGTTCGGCGGGCGACGTGGAGGTCCTGTGCGGATTCGGGCGGCTACAGTACTCGCGCGCGGGGGTTTCGGGCTGCTACAGTGCGCGCCCGAAAACCCCCAGCGCCCGGAAACGGGGATATAATCGGTATTTCTTCAATTGTTTCCTGGAGCCTATAAAAGCGATCCGAGCTCCCTTTCTTCCCCTTTTTTCGCCATTTCCGAGCCTCCTCTCGCCTGGGTGCCTTCAGCAAAGATGATCCCCAAGTTTGGCTGCATCTTTCTGCAAAGTTTTGGGATTTTTGGTGGCACGCTTATCGAGGTTTCTATTTTTACGGCGCGGCGCGACGCTCGTTCGTTTGTGGTCTTCTTCGTCGCGTTTTGGTGCGAGGACTCCCCCGGCTTACCCCGAGCACCTTTTTCTGTGATTCTTGCGCCTTTGGCTTCACGACAGGTAGGGCTATGTTTCCCATGTTTACTGGTTTTTCCCATTCCGAGCTTTTCATGGGTTTTTCGGATCATCTTGTGACCCCATTTTCTGGGGCGGAGTTTTGGGACAGCGGTGCAGTGTTTTGGTGATATCTTCGCCCACAGGCATCGGATTGGGGCGATTCAAGAGGCGTTTTGCATCTACACATCACGAGGAATATGCCCAAATTTTCTTGGAATTTTCTGAATATTTCTCGAAGGTGAAGAATATCTGTGAACAGTAGTTATTGCTACAGTTTTTGAGAGTAGTTTAATTCGGGGTGGTTCCCTTGTCGGAATTGTTTCTCACTGTAGGAAGCTCGGAATTGGACGTGCAGGTACTCGTTTCGAAGGTATCGACGCGAGGATTACTGTGGTATTTTTATTGGATTTTTCTGGGCACTTGCAGCAGGTGAAATAAGCACGGCTTTGGGACTAATTTTCAGATTATGTATACTTGGTTAATTTTGGAATAAAAGTGTAATGTTGAGCCTTATTGTTGTGCCCAGGGGTGCTTTCAGTTGTTTGGAGCCAAGGCGTGCGCGACTTGTACCGAGGGTGTTATGTTGGCAGATTTTGGACTGTGGGCGTCTACCCCCTTCACCGACTTCAGGTTTGCCTTGGTTTAAGCGCTTCAGGTGGGTAAGCTTATTATGTGAGGACCTGGATCCCCACGTCGAGATTACTGGATCATCTACAGCTCCCGGAGGCCTATGTGGCGTGTTGGTGGTATTTGTGCCCCAATTGGACATTAGTGTTGGGCTCAGCGTGTTTAATGGATCACGTGGGTGATCATTGGACTCCGTCGGATCGTTAGAAGTGGTTTCGCGCGCCAAGGATATTTAAATTGGACTCAGTGCGAAGTTTGGACCAAGGATTACCTTTCCGGATGCCTTCGGCAAATTTTGGAGTTGGAATTTGGCAAATTGGACTTCGGATTTGGATTCAGCGCGCGAAAACGGTTAAAACGGACTACCCACTTGTTATTTTTGGACTCTGGACACTGTTCACGCCGGAACAGTGTTTCCGGCGGCGGCGGCAGCGGCGGAGCGGCCGCAGGCGGCGCGGCGGACGGAGGCGCGGGCCGCCCGGTCCACGCGGCAGGCGTGCACCGGGGGCTGGACGCGTGGCGGCCCGGGAGTGGGCCGGTCCGCGGGGCGCGGTCTACGGGGGAGTGCGGGGCGCACGGTGGACCGGGGGTGACACGTGGCAGCATCTTAGAGGTGGGTTCACAGCGGTTGGTCTACGCAGTATTCGGGATGGCTCGTGGTTTACGGTGCACCGGGCTTGGACACGTGGCAGGTTCGCATTGGTTCGGTCCACAGGATTTCGTGCACCGGGTTCACTAGGCAGTGGCTTGACACGTGGCGTTCTCCGATTGGTGGGGCTACTGTGCGCGGCAGGGTGGCAGGCGGCGGCGTCAGGCGCACGTGGGCGCGGTCGGGCGGATTCCCGCGCTTGGGGAGGACACGTGTCGTCGTCCGCGGGTGGCCACGCGGCGCGACGGGTACGGCTGGAGCGGCTGTCGCCTGTTTGGCGGGCGACGTGGAGGCCTGGATGGGATTCGGGCGGCTACAGTGTTCGGGCGCGGGGGGTTTCGGGCTGCTACAGTGCGCGCCCGAAAACTCCCAGCGCCCGGAAACGGGGACTTATTCGGTATTTTCCCAATTGTTTCTGCTGCCTATAAAAGGCGATCCGAGCTCCCTTTCTTCCCTTTCTCCGCCATTTCCAAGCCTCATCTCGCCTGGGTGTCTTCAACAAAGATGATCCCCGAGTTTGGATGCATCTTTCTGCAAAGTTTTGGGATTTTTGGTGGCACGCTTATCGAGGTTTCTATTTTTACGGCGCGGCGCGACGCTCGTTCGTTTGTGGTCTTCTTCGTCGCGTTTTGGTGCGAGGACTCTCCCGGCCTACCCCGGGCACCTTTTTCGGTGATTCTTGCGCCGTTGGCTTCACGACAGGTAGGGCTATGTTTCCCATGTTTACTGGTTTTTCCCATTCCGAGCTTTTCATGGGTCTTTCGGATCATCTTGTAACCCCTTTTTCTGGGCGGAGTTTTGGGACAGCGGTGCGGTATTTTGGCGATATCTTCGCGCACAGGCATCGGATTGGGGTGATTCAAGAGGCGATTTGCATCTACACATCACGAGGAATATGCCCAAATTTTCTTGGAATTTTCTGAATATTTCTCGAAGGTGAAGATTATCTGTGAACAGTAATTGTTGCTACAGTTTTTGAGTGTAGTTTGATTCGGGGTGGTTCCCTTGTCGGAATTGTTTCTCAGTGTAGGAAGCTCGGAATTGGACGTGCAGGTACTCGTTTCGAAGGTATCGACGCGAGGATTACTGTGGTATTTTTATTGGATTTTTCGGGGCACTTGCAGCAGGTGAAATATGCGCGGCTTTGGGACTGACTTTCAGATTGTGTATGTTTGGTTAGTTTTGGAATAAAAGTGTAATGTTGAGCGTTATTGTTGTGCCCAGGGGTGTCTTTAGCTGTTTGAAGCCGAGGCTTACGCGACTTGTACCTTGGGTGATATGTTGGCAGATTTTGGACCGCGGGCGTCTACCCACTTCACCGACTTCAGGTTTGCCTTGGGTTAAGCGCTTCAGGTGGGTGAGCTTATTATCAGTAATTGTTTAAGGCAATGTTTATGTTGTGGCAAGTATAAGCCCACTTGTGGGGATGTCCCCCCCTCTGTGACTGATGCATGCATGTGTAGGGTACATAGTCTATATTGGCAAGTAGGTAAGCTTGTTATTGATATTGGTATAAATGTTTGCAAGAATAGTATGTATGAGGTATACCGAGGACTTGCATGAGTTGGACATCTATGTGATGATTAGTGTAAGCTTACCTAGGATAATGTTACCCTATGAGATTATGTAACATGCCATGTTAGCACATAGCCTTTCTTGTGATGGATTATGCTTGGGACAGGATTTCGTAGCTATGTGCGGATTTGTACTCTGAGGAGTTATTATGATCATTCTATTGTTGAACCCTGAGTTGTGGACAGGTCTAGTTTTGAGATTCCGGCATGTTGTTTATTCCTAAAGGAACTATTATTATGCTTTACCCCTTTATTTCCTTGAGGACATTTGCATGCTTGTATGGTCATGTAGTTAGGCCATCTTTTACTGCTGCACTACTTATTGGAACTTGACTTAGGAGAAACCATGCTTTTCTTTTCTCCATCTTGTTGGTCAGGTGGTCAGTGTTGCTCGGGTTCGAGCAGGGGGTTTGGGTAGTGTATATTCGGGACTTCGTGTCTGGGACAGGTTGGTTTAGTTGTGGGGCTTTGCGGCAACCGCGGATATTGGGCGGTTGACCGGATGTTTCTCTATGCACCTGATTGGGTATCAGTTTTACTTAGTGGATGGAGTTTCCCACTTAGCGTTTAGTTGCATCTGACTGAGGTCGGGTCTTTCTTTAGTGGTTGAGTTTTTCCACTTTGATCTGATTGATGATCTAGTCCTGCTGTTTCGAGATACTGGTGATATTGATGACAGAGATGCTTTACTCGTGTGGGTAGCTCCCCTCGAGTGCCGCTCCGGAGTAGGCTTCAGACCGTGTTGGGTTCCGGTCAGACCGTGTTGGGTTCCGGTGAGACCGTGTTGGGTTCCGGTCAGACCGTGTTGGGTTCCGGTCATTTGGACAGAGCAGGCAGTGCCGGGTTTTATACCGGTTCATTCGATTGAGTTTATTTCGGTCAAATACTTTTATGGTTACACTCGTGCCTGGGGGCCGAGTGCAGACTGGTAGTTGAGTTTGGATCAGTGTTGGTATTGTTGAGAGCCATCTGGTTGACGGTGGTCCCGAGTTGTTGCGAGTACTTTGACCGCTGTGTGAGAGGTTGAGCATCTTGATTCTATCCGTCTGTGAGGGAGCGTGGATTTTCACCATAGCCTGCATGATCCTCTACTCGATAGCGAGCTAGTCCGTTTGGACGCCCTACGTAATTCCTGCCCGTCTTGGGAGGTGGTTGTAGGTGGATGCAGGTTGACTGGACCAGATGTGGCAGTCAGCTCGATTGGGTCGTTGGTGCACTTTATGTGCTAGTGGTTGCATACCACTGTTTGGTTCTCCCCTTTTAGCCTTTAGTGAGGGGCAGGGTAGCTGTTGAGAGTTTCCAGCGTACTCATTTCAGCCTTATGACTTGGGTCAGTTTTTGTCTCTTGAGGACTTGGTGGGCAGACCGTCGGGTCTGGCGGTGGTACCCACTGAGAACTCCCTTTTTGGTGTAGTTCTCACACCCTTTGGGGGTTTCCCCCTCTTTTTCTCTCCTCTCCTTTGTTTTGCAGAGTCTTAGCAGGTGTTGCCGACTCTGTGGTCGTTGATCGTGGCGAGGGAGTCGCGAGCTAGATCCCTACCCGGCGTTGGAGAGTAGCGGTACCCTTCTGAGGAGATCATCAGTAGATTAGCAGTTTCTTTTCCTCTTTTGAGAGACTTGTAGTGAGGATATTTTGTATTGAGAGACTGTACACTGTTGTATATAGTGGAGTTACCTCCCGGCTGGGTTTAGAGCTTGTACTTGAGGATATTGTATTATTATTATTATTTTGGGAGGCAGACAGTGTTGTTTTATTTCCAGTTGTACAGTGATTGATTTTTAGTTACAGCAGATTTTCATTTATAGCTCTGATATCTGTTTAGTTATAGTACTTTTCTTGCAGGTAGGACGCTTCGCCTATGCTGGTTGGCATAGGTGGCGGATCTGTTTGGCGGGCCCGGGTCGCGGTTTCGACCCCGGGGCGTGACAGATTAGAGTGGTATCAGAGCCTAGGTTGTAGGTCATGGTGGACTTAGAAACCCTAGGCTTTTGGTTTGACCCTTGACTGACTTCGTGAGAGTCGTGATTTTGCGAGAGTCCTGATTGAGTTTTATACCTCTCCCAAGGGACGGGAGGAGTGATTGGCATGTTTATTCTCCTAAGTAATTATGTTGGCTGCAGACAACATAATGCTGTGGAACGGGTGACATGCTTTAGACTTTCGCTGGATTGGGTCGAGTGTTGTTGTGTGCTGTTTTGTTGTTTCGTCGTGGCGAGCGGTGTCTCCCCGACGTTGGGTTTTGACCCGTGTGCATCCTGTCATGGCAGTTGAGCTTGAGCAGTTGGTTTTGGGCCGGATACCTGGATTGAGGTCAGAGAACCCCGGACCCAGATGACAGGATTGTCAGAGGCTTATCAGCGGCTGTGGGAGCAGCTGGTCTTGGTGACACAGTTGTCGGAGCACTGAGTAGCCCCCTCTGTGCCAATGTTTAGTGTCGAGGCACCGAGGCAGGGTGGATGGTTGACAGCTGGTGAGCTGTGGGACATGATCGACCTTCTGGGCCATATTTGGCAGATGAACCACCCCGACTCGTAAGATTGAGTTTGGAGCCGTTGGAGGCAGAGTCGCGGCTGGTGGTGATGGAGTGATTAATTGAGAGCCTCCCTGTGCTTGTGAGTGTATGCAGTTGTTGAACTGCGCACTCCAGATTCGAGGGACGAGGCGCATAGGATATATGAGACTGGGAGTGGATTGCGCCAGGACACCTTTCTGTTATTCAGTCCCTCCATTGTAGATTTAGACGCCTCGTTGGAGCAGGCACAGTGTATGGAACGCGGCATTGCAGTTCCTTTGGATAGGGATCTGTCGCCAGAGGTGAGTTCTGGATTTTGGGCGTTTGGCGCCGGATGATGGAGGACAGATCGGCCGGCAGGGGCATGACTAATTTTCTTTCTTGGATGGCGAATTCCCGAGATGTCAGAGGTCGAGTGGACCCCGAAGGCGACATCAGTATTTTATCAGAGTGGCGCAGCGATAGCATGGATTTGTTATCTGCGGAGGACCTTATTCGTCGCCTCATTGTGGTCGGAGACAGAGGTCGTGCTTCCTAGTGATAGCCCTGATTTTCAGGCAGATTGAGCAACAACCACTTGCTTTGAGCGAATGGATCTGTGCCGCCCGGTTGGAGGGCGCCACGGTAGTGGATTGAGTGTCGCAGGTGGGATTTCACCACGGTAGTCGGAGTGAGAGCATGTTCCACTCTTACCTGGGTTAGAGGCAGATTTGTTACCACGTGCACTAGAGGTACAGGTTCCTGTTGTTGTTGTGCACGTGGGGGAGGCTTTTGGATCATGTCCAGTGCGGCCGAGACCGCGAGATGCCGGCAGAATTATTGGAGATTATAGCAATTAGGTGTTTTGACCTTATGCTTGGGATGGTTGGGCACTATGCCACAGGATGTTCGACTGCGGCAAAAGAGGACTTGATCTTCGGCAAGACAGGCAATTGGAGGCTTGCTCGTTGAGGTTGTTAGAGCACTCTGGTTTTAGCGACAGGATGAGAGGTGCTTACGGCGGCACCGGGACTCGAGGATATCTCTGTTGCCTGCGAGATCCCGTGTGTGATTTCCCCTTAGTTGTTGGTAATGCCGCCGGTTAGGGAGATAGAGATTGCGTTTGACGTGGTTCGAGGAACCGCGCCACTCGGGACGGCACCTCATTGGATATCGCCGGTAGAGCTGAGAGAGAGCTGTTGGCACAGTTGCAGGATCTGATGGATCGAGGGGTCTGTTTGACCTAGTGCCACGCCGTGGGTATACGGTGGTGATGCCACGTCGTTGATACACGACTGTGAGGATCCTTTTATGGTTCGAGTGTAGACAGGTCCGGGTGGTATCTATGACCTTTCGATGGAACTATACTCCGGCAGTTGGTGGATGATGCGAGCACCCACTTGGTGTTAGACAGCTGAGGACTTCGCCTAGGTGGCGTTTTGGACGCGGTGAGGGCATTATGAGTTGTTAGTGAGGCCAATGGAATGACGATTGCCCCGTGGATTTCAGGATCTGTGGAATAATAGGTCCCGGTTGTACTTGGACGGACTGGGAGTGGTATTTTCCCGGTGATATTTTGATTTACTCCCAGAGTGATTTGGAGCACGAGGAGCGCTTTGTGGATGTGCTATCATGCCGTGGGGATGAAGCGGTATGCCAAGTTATTGAAGTACAAGATGTAGCTGCAGAAGCATACCTTCTTGGGTCGTTTTGTTCGAGCCGTAGGGGCGGCGGTGGAACCCGACCTAATGGATGTTATTCAAGTTGACTGAGACCGATTTTCATTCTTGAGGTGAGAAGCTTCTAGACTTGGCGGTGCCGAGAGAGCATGGCCAATGGATAATGTGTCTGATATTAGCGCCAATGCTAGTGTTTCCTGTGTTGGGAGATGGAATTGTGTGATTTAGTGATGCCTTCCATTGTGGCGGTGGAGTTACCGTGGGTGGATCTTCGGTCCACACTTTATTAGTCCAACCCTATGAGTGTTGTGGCAGGATGAACCGCTGTTTTGCAGGCAGCTTAGATTCCCCGGTTGAGCCTTCAGTACGCCCTTTATTCCCAGCTTGGATTGTTATACCTGGGCGTAGGCCATGCCTGTTTGGCTATCAGTTTTGATTACTCAGCATCTTGAGTGGGATTTCCGCGGAATGTTGTTGCTGATTTGGGATTTTTGACCGCGGGTTTGAGCCTCCGCTTTTTGATCGCCTTTCGAGCCAGTTTTCCCTCCCGTTCACTGACGGTTTGGTCCCCGTCAGGGCATCTTTTCGACCCGTGGGTCCGCTGGAGTTATGTTGGCTTGTTGAGTGTCCAACCGTGGCTTGAGATTGTGTCTCTTGAGGATCCCTTTTGAGGGTAGCTCGTGGTCGAGTAGGCCACTCGGGTGATTTTGGATCGGAAGTAACCGAGTGAAGACCCCAGCTTATTGGATCTTTTTCCTCATCGGATGAATTTGTGGGTATACTTTGGGTGATCCTGGTTGAGTAGACACCAGGAGGTGGTTTGGGGCGTGTTGCGTTGTTGATTATTCTGTTTTCCCCGGCTCTTGTTGGGGCCTCTGTATTGTTTCACGTCTCAGCTCAGGAGTGTTTTGCTTTTGGATCCCTCGCCCGTGATTGACTTGCCCTTCCGAGATCGGTGATTGTTGGAGTACGAGGGACGCCCGTTGCGATTTCTGGCTCGGGAGTTGAGAAAATCGCATGTCGGGCCATGCCGTACTTGTTGTTGTTGTTGTTGGGAGGTAATCACGGGGAGTGAGCGATGTTTCGGGAGCTGGAGGCGTTATTGATGAATACCTACCCGTGGTATGTGGGACCCTTGGGGGATTTGAGTTAGTTTCGAGGACGAAACTTTTCTTAGTGGGGGAGGATGTGAGGACCTGGATCCCCACGTCGAGATTACTGGATCATCTACAGCTCCCGGAGGCCTATGTGGCGTGTTGGTGGTATTTGTGCCCCAATTGGACATTAGTGTTGGGCTCAGCGTGTTTAATGGATCACGTGGGTGATCATTGGACTCCGTCGGATCGTTAGAAGTGGTTTCGCGCGCCAAGGATATTTAAATTGGACTCAGTGCGAAGTTTGGACCAAGGATTACCTTTCCGGATGCCTTCGGCAAATTTTGGAGTTGGAATTTGGCAAATTGGACTTCGGATTTGGATTCAGCGCGCGAAAACGGTTAAAACGGACTACCCACTTGTTATTTTTGGACTCTGGACACTGTTCACGCCGGAACAGTGTTTCCGGCGGCGGCGGCAGCGGCGGAGCGGCCGCAGGCGGCGCGGCGGACGGAGGCGCGGGCCGCCCGGTCCACGCGGCAGGCGTGCACCGGGGGCTGGACGCGTGGCGGCCCGGGAGTGGGCCGGTCCGCGGGGCGCGGTCTACGGGGGAGTGCGGGGCGCACGGTGGACCGGGGGTGACACGTGGCAGCATCTTAGAGGTGGGTTCACAGCGGTTGGTCTACGCAGTATTCGGGATGGCTCGTGGTTTACGGTGCACCGGGCTTGGACACGTGGCAGGTTCGCATTGGTTCGGTCCACAGGATTTCGTGCACCGGGTTTCACTAGGCAGTGGCTTGACACGTGGCGTTCTCCGATTGGTGGGGCTACTGTGCGCGGCAGGGTGGCAGGCGGCGGCGTCAGGCGCACGTGGGCGCGGTCGGGCGGATTCCCGCGCTTGGGGAGGACACGTGTCGTCGTCCGCGGGTGGCCACGCGGCGCGACGGGTACGGCTGGAGCGGCTGTCGCCTGTTTGGCGGGCGACGTGGAGGCCTGGATGGGATTCGGGCGGCTACAGTGTTCGGGCGCGGGGGGTTTCGGGCTGCTACAGTGCGCGCCCGAAAACTCCCAGCGCCCGGAAACGGGGACTTATTCGGTATTTTCCCAATTGTTTCTGCTGCCTATAAAAGGCGATCCGAGCTCCCTTTCTTCCCTTTCTCCGCCATTTCCAAGCCTCATCTCGCCTGGGTGTCTTCAACAAAGATGATCCCCGAGTTTGGATGCATCTTTCTGCAAAGTTTTGGGATTTTTGGTGGCACGCTTATCGAGGTTTCTATTTTTACGGCGCGGCGCGACGCTCGTTCGTTTGTGGTCTTCTTCGTCGCGTTTTGGTGCGAGGACTCTCCCGGCCTACCCCGGGCACCTTTTTCGGTGATTCTTGCGCCGTTGGCTTCACGACAGGTAGGGCTATGTTTCCCATGTTTACTGGTTTTTCCCATTCCGAGCTTTTCATGGGTCTTTCGGATCATCTTGTAACCCCTTTTTCTGGGCGGAGTTTTGGGACAGCGGTGCGGTATTTTGGCGATATCTTCGCGCACAGGCATCGGATTGGGGTGATTCAAGAGGCGATTTGCATCTACACATCACGAGGAATATGCCCAAATTTTCTTGGAATTTTCTGAATATTTCTCGAAGGTGAAGATTATCTGTGAACAGTAATTGTTGCTACAGTTTTTGAGTGTAGTTTGATTCGGGGTGGTTCCCTTGTCGGAATTGTTTCTCAGTGTAGGAAGCTCGGAATTGGACGTGCAGGTACTCGTTTCGAAGGTATCGACGCGAGGATTACTGTGGTATTTTTATTGGATTTTTCGGGGCACTTGCAGCAGGTGAAATATGCGCGGCTTTGGGACTGACTTTCAGATTGTGTATGTTTGGTTAGTTTTGGAATAAAAGTGTAATGTTGAGCGTTATTGTTGTGCCCAGGGGTGTCTTAGCTGTTTGAAGCCGAGGCTTACGCGACTTGTACCTTGGGTGATATGTTGGCAGATTTTGGACCGCGGGCGTCTACCCACTTCACCGACTTCAGGTTTGCCTTGGGTTAAGCGCTTCAGGTGGGTGAGCTTATTATCAGTAATTGTTTAAGGCAATGTTTATGTTGTGGCAAGTATAAGCCCACTTGTGGGGATGTCCCCCCCTCTGTGACTGATGCATGCATGTGTAGGGTACATAGTCTATATTGGCAAGTAGGTAAGCTTGTTATTGATATTGGTATAAATGTTTGCAAGAATAGTATGTATGAGGTATACCGAGGACTTGCATGAGTTGGACATCTATGTGATGATTAGTGTAAGCTTACCTAGGATAATGTTACCCTATGAGATTATGTAACATGCCATGTTAGCACATAGCCTTTCTTGTGATGGATTATGCTTGGGACAGGATTTCGTAGCTATGTGCGGATTTGTACTCTGAGGAGTTATTATGATCATTCTATTGTTGAACCCTGAGTTGTGGACAGGTCTAGTTTTGAGATTCCGGCATGTTGTTTATTCCTAAAGGAACTATTATTATGCTTTACCCCTTTATTTCCTTGAGGACATTTGCATGCTTGTATGGTCATGTAGTTAGGCCATCTTTTACTGCTGCACTACTTATTGGAACTTGACTTAGGAGAAACCATGCTTTTCTTTTCTCCATCTTGTTGGTCAGGTGGTCAGTGTTGCTCGGGTTCGAGCAGGGGGTTTGGGTAGTGTATATTCGGGACTTCGTGTCTGGGACAGGTTGGTTTAGTTGTGGGGCTTTGCGGCAACCGCGGATATTGGGCGGTTGACCGGATGTTTCTCTATGCACCTGATTGGGTATCAGTTTTACTTAGTGGATGGAGTTTCCCACTTAGCGTTTAGTTGCATCTGACTGAGGTCGGGTCTTTCTTTAGTGGTTGAGTTTTTCCACTTTGATCTGATTGATGATCTAGTCCTGCTGTTTCGAGATACTGGTGATATTGATGACAGAGATGCTTTACTCGTGTGGGTAGCTCCCCTCGAGTGCCGCTCCGGAGTAGGCTTCAGACCGTGTTGGGTTCCGGTCAGACCGTGTTGGGTTCCGGTGAGACCGTGTTGGGTTCCGGTCAGACCGTGTTGGGTTCCGGTCATTTGGACAGAGCAGGCAGTGCCGGGTTTTATACCGGTTCATTCGATTGAGTTTATTTCGGTCAAATACTTTTATGGTTACACTCGTGCCTGGGGGCCGAGTGCAGACTGGTAGTTGAGTTTGGATCAGTGTTGGTATTGTTGAGAGCCATCTGGTTGACGGTGGTCCCGAGTTGTTGCGAGTACTTTGACCGCTGTGTGAGAGGTTGAGCATCTTGATTCTATCCGTCTGTGAGGGAGCGTGGATTTTCACCATAGCCTGCATGATCCTCTACTCGATAGCGAGCTAGTCCGTTTGGACGCCCTACGTAATTCCTGCCCGTCTTGGGAGGTGGTTGTAGGTGGATGCAGGTTGACTGGACCAGATGTGGCAGTCAGCTCGATTGGGTCGTTGGTGCACTTTATGTGCTAGTGGTTGCATACCACTGTTTGGTTCTCCCCTTTTAGCCTTTAGTGAGGGGCAGGGTAGCTGTTGAGAGTTTCCAGCGTACTCATTTCAGCCTTATGACTTGGGTCAGTTTTTGTCTCTTGAGGACTTGGTGGGCAGACCGTCGGGTCTGGCGGTGGTACCCACTGAGAACTCCCTTTTTGGTGTAGTTCTCACACCCTTTGGGGGTTTCCCCCTCTTTTTCTCTCCTCTCCTTTGTTTTGCAGAGTCTTAGCAGGTGTTGCCGACTCTGTGGTCGTTGATCGTGGCGAGGGAGTCGCGAGCTAGATCCCTACCCGGCGTTGGAGAGTAGCGGTACCCTTCTGAGGAGATCATCAGTAGATTAGCAGTTTCTTTTCCTCTTTTGAGAGACTTGTAGTGAGGATATTTTGTATTGAGAGACTGTACACTGTTGTATATAGTGGAGTTACCTCCCGGCTGGGTTTAGAGCTTGTACTTGAGGATATTGTATTATTATTATTATTTTGGGAGGCAGACAGTGTTGTTTTATTTCCAGTTGTACAGTGATTGATTTTTAGTTACAGCAGATTTTCATTTATAGCTCTGATATCTGTTTAGTTATAGTACTTTTCTTGCAGGTAGGACGCTTCGCCTATGCTGGTTGGCATAGGTGGCGGATCTGTTTGGCGGGCCCGGGTCGCGGTTTCGACCCCGGGGCGTGACATATTATCAGTAATTGTTTAAGGCAATGAATATGCTGTGACAAATGTAAGTGCACTTGTGGGGATGTCACCCCTCTATGACTGATGCATGCATGTTTAGGGTACATGGTTTATGTTGGTAAGTAGGTAAGCTTGATAATGATATTTGTATAAATGATTGCAAGAATAGTATTTATGAGGTATACTGAGGACTTGCATGACTTGGACATGTATGTGATGACTAGTGTAAGCTTACCTAGGATAATGTTACCCTATGAGATTATGTAACATGCCATGTTAGCACATAGCCTTTCATGTGGTTGGATTATGCTTTGGGACAGGATTTCGTAGCTATGTGCGGATTTGTACTCTGAGGAGTTATTATGATCATTCTATTGATGAACCCTGAACTGTGGACAGGTCTAGTTTTGGGATTCCGGCATGTTGTTTATTCCTAAAGGAACTATTATTATGCTTTACCCCTTTATTTCCTTGAGGACATTTGCATGCTTGTATGGTCATGTAGTTAGGCCATCTTTTACTGCTGCACTACTTATGGGAACTTGACTTAGGAGAAACCATGCTTTTCCTTTCTCCTTCTTATTAGTCAGGTGGTCGGTGTTGCTCGGGTTCGAGCAGGGGTCTGGGTAGTGTAGTCGGGACTTTGCGTCTGGGACAGGTTGGATTAGTTGTGGGGCTTTGCGGCAACCGCGGATATTGGGCGGTTGACCGGATGCTTATCTATGCACCAGATTTGGGTATCGGTTTTCTCTAGTGGATGGAGTTTCCCACTTATCGTTTAGTTGCGTCCGACTGAGGTCGGGTCTTTCTTTAGTGGTTGAGTTTTCCCACTTTGATCTGATTGACGATCAAAGTCCTGCTGTTTAGTGATACTGGTGATACTGATGACAGAGATGCTTTACTCGTGTGGGTAGCTCCCCTCGAGTGCCGCTCCGGAGTAGGCTTCAGACCGTGTTGGGTTCCGGTCAGACCGTGTTGGGTTCCGGTCAGACCGTGTCGGGTGCCGGTCAGACCGTGTTGGGTTCCGGTCATTTGGACAGTGGAGACACTGAGTTCGAGAGGTTGATGACAGAGCAGGCGGTACCGGGTTTTATACCGGTTCATTCGATTGAGTTTATTCCGGTCAAATACTTTCATTGTTACACTCGTGCCTGGGGGCCGAGGGTAGACTGGTAGTTGAGTTTAGATCAGTGATAGTATTGTTGAGAGCCGTCTGGTGGACGGTGGTCCCGTGTAGTTGCGAGTACTTTGACCGCTGTGCGAGAGGTTGAGCATCCTGATTCTATCCGTTCTGAGAGAGAGCGTGGATTTTGACCATAGCCTGCATGATCCTCTACTCGATAGCGAGCTAGTCCGTTTGGACGCCCTACGTAATTCCTGCCCGCCATCGGGAGGTGGTTGTAGGTGGATGCAGGTTTGACTGGACCAGATGTGGCAGTCAGCTCGATTGGGTCATTGGTGCACTTCATGTGCTAGTGGATGCATACCACTGTTTGGTTCTCCCCTTTTAGCCTTTAGTTAGGGGCAGGGTAGCTGTTGAGAGTCTCCAGCTTACCCATTTCAGTCTTATGACTTGGGTCAGTTTTTGTCTCTTGAGGACTTGGTGGGCAGACCGTCGGGTCTGGCGGTGGTACCCACTGAGAACTCCCTTTTTGGAGTAGTTCTCACACCCTTTGGGGGTTTCCCCCCATCTTTTTCTCTCCTCTCCTTTGTTTTGCAGAGTCTTAGCGGGTGTTGCCGACTCTGTGGTTGTTGATCGTGGCGAGGGAGACGCGAGCTAGATCCCTACCCGGCGTTGGAGAGTAGCGGTACCCTTCAGAGGAGATCATCAGTAGATTAGCTGTTTCTTTTTCCTCTTTTGAGAGACTATTGTAGTGAGGATATTTTGTATTGAGAGACTGTACACTGTTGTATATTGGAGTTACCTCTCGGTTGGGTTTAGAGCTTGTACTTGAGGATATTGTATTATTATTATTATTTTGGGAGGCAGACAGTGTTGTTTTATTTCCAGTTGTACAGTGATTGATTTTCGTCACAGCAGATTTTTATTTATAGCTCTGATATCTGTTTAGTTATAGTACTTTTCTTGCAGGTAGGACGCTTCGCCTATGCAGGTTGGCATAGGTGGCGGATCTGTTTGGCGGGCCCGGGTCGCAGTTTCGACCCCGGGGCGTGACAGTAGCGGTACCCCCCTTCAGAGGAGATCCTCAGTAGCTTAGTTGTTTTATTTTTTTTCCTCTTTTGAGTGACAGATGTAGTGAGGATATATTATGTACCGAGAGACTGTACACTGATGTATATTGGAGATATCTCCCGTTTGAGTTCTGAGTTTTGTATATGAGGATATTGTACGATTTTTATTTTGGGAGGTGGACGTTGTTGTATTATTTCCAGTTGTACAGTGGTTGGTTTTAATTATACAACAGTTTTTCATTTCTAGCTCTGATATCTGTTAGCTGTAGTACTTTTCTTGCAGGTAGGACGCTTCGCCTATGCGGGCTTTGGCATAGGTGGCGGATCTGTTGGCGAGCCCGGGTCGCAGCTTCGACCCCGGGGCGTGACAATAACAATAAAAGAGCATAATACAGAGCTGAAATAGAAGAACCACATAGTATCTCAGACTGGAACTAAGAATAAAGCTGTACTAAATACAATAACCTCCCAGCTCACCAAAATAGTACAACCAGTTGGCCCAAGCCGGACCCACAATAAAAAGAAAATACAACAGTCTGAGTGGAGGGTACGGCATCTGTCTAACAGCAACTCTCAGTCTCACAGGAGATCTATCTATTCGGCGATCCCCTTACCTCGATCAGCTGCCGATGGCCTAGCAGCTCCCGCAGACGACTCTGCAAAAATAAAGGAGAAGAAAGAGACAGAAAATAACAATGGGGGTGAGAACTACCAGATAAACCAATAGCCTCCCCTAGTGGGTAAAAACCTCAACTCTGACGCACCCACTATGTAGTGATCCGGCCTTTCGGGGTATTTTTGACTTACGTGTAGTCATTTAAGCCTTTAAGTGAAATAAAATTATTCAATTCTTGAAGTTGGCCATTGTGAGATGCTAGTATTTTTCTGCGATAGAGCGCGGAAAAAGAAAGCCTACGGCGCGATCGGATCTGAAATCCGATATCGGGAACCCCCTGAACGGGATTCAAAGTGATACGGTGATTAGTCGTGCATCGGAATCCGTGCTAAATATCTTGCACCCGTTAGAGATAAGGTGGGTTATCTCGTGGGGGATAATTAATTAGTTAATTAATTATCCCAGACGTAAAATTAATTAATTCTCCTACGTACGAATTAAAGGGAAATTAATTAAAGGTAAAGTACGACTATTTAAGGGATCCCGATTATCGGAAAGAAAAGAAAAGAAAATAAAACCCTAATCGGTGAGAAGAGAAAAAGAAAAGAAAAGACGGAACCCTAGCCGGAAGAAAGGGAAAGGAGAAAGAGAAGGAGCCCGATCTTCCCGGACACCGAACCGAAGGCAAGAACGCGACTGGACAACCTTCCCGTCGATCTTCGGTTAGTAAAATAATTTATTTAAATTATTTGGGATTTTTCCGTCATCTCTTTCGTTGAGTTCTTGGTGGTTTTTAATTGGGTTCTTGTTATCGGACCTCCGATCGACGTTTTGGTTGTTCGTCGATCGTTGGTTTAGTCATTAGAATTATCGTGTATTTATTCGGGAATTTTTGGGGATGTTCCATTGGAACGTAGTGGGTTAACGGGAGGCCGCCGCCGCCGTTGTGAAACGGGAGGCCGCCGCCGTCGTTACCATGGTCGCGGGGTCTTCGCCGGAGTCGCACGGGAGCGAAAACGGAGAAGAAATCGCGAAACGGGAGCGAAAACGGAGAAGAAAACCGAAAAAGGGGCATTACTGTTCACCCCGTACGGGTTCCTCAGCCCGCGGTCCACGGGCCAGAGCGTGCACCCGGCGCACGCCCCAAGGCGCGGAAGCCGCAGACCCGGCGAACGCTTTCGTGCGCCGGCCCAGCCCGCTCAGGCGCGGTGCACGCAACAGCGTGCACCCGGTGTGTGCCGGAGGCCCGTGCGGCCGTGAGCCCGGTGCGCGCTCGTGTCGTGCACCGGCCCGGCCCAGAATGCGCGGTGCACGCTTCCTGCGTGCACCCGGCGCATTCCGCGCGGCCGCCGATGCTGTAAACCCGGTCCGCGCCTGCCCTGTGCACCACCCGACAGCCCAAAGTTCGGTGGCTCCGTTTGGGTCCGTTTTTCCACCGTTTTGAGCGCCGTTTTCGCCGTTGGGATCGTTATTTCCGTGGCTTCCTTGGCATGGCCACTTGGGACCTTCTTGGTCATTATTTTATTATGTCGGGTGCTAATTTCGCCGACGCTCCGCGCCTCGACGAAATCGTCGGGGGCGCGCCGTCGGGTCTCTTTTCTCATCATTTCCGCCGTCGGGGCCTTCTTGGTCTAACCATGGACGTCCCGAGTGGGCTACCGATTGAGGATTGAGTTTTGTTGGACTTTCCCGTCGAAAAGAGTAAAGTGGGTCTTGTGTTTTCGGATGTTAGTACACGCTTTTGACTATAGTTATCCGTGCGGACTTTCTTTAGGTCCAGACGCGCAGCGGGGGTGCGCGAAAGATTCGGGTGTTCCGATCTCTCTCCAAATAGGTGGGTACGGTTGCTGTAAATACAGCCAGTGCAGTAAGTGCATCTATCGTCATTAAAGTGCTCTCAATTTATCTAACAAAGTAGATGGACAGTTTAACCTTTCGCATAATCGTGTTTTTATCTAACAATGGAAGCGGCTGCGGTCGCAATGCTCATGACACGCCGATCTCGGCAAATCCGTTTTGGGATGCTGCACGTACACAGGCGGATTGGCCTCCGCATGGGTGTACTTTTCCGGAAGAGTGGTCTCTTATGACCCGTGATCCTCACAAAAGTGTGGGTGCCGTGAGGACCCCTTCGCGCCCGCTGGGAATAGCACACCAGCACCGCGAAAGGGGTAAATGCATCAAAGTAGGTGTTTGCGCACGAGGGGAGACTTTAGTCTCTCCGACAAATGTTTTGGGGTTGGTGCCCAAATTAATATGTGCAGGGTTTTAGCGAAATGGTTCTGGTGTTATCGGTTTGCTCCTTATTCCTTATTGCTATTAGACATCTACTTTGTTTGTCACTGACATTACCCACTCCGTGACAGGCGCTACGAGGGGCGTTAGCCGGGAGATTGTTGAGACTGCGTCGCGAGGCCCGTAGTCAGAACACTTGGTTATTGTTATTATCTCAGTTCTCTTACGCTTATTTTAGTTAATTTGCTTGTGGGTAGTAATATTCGTGGACATGTAGTATTTAGCACTGTGGATGAGTTGTACTTTTATAGTTTGGTTCTTTTGGTGATGTTTTCTTATGCGGCACGTTTTCATGATAAACCAAATGACTTCGAAAATGTTTTCTCAAAACGAAGTGCCGTGTGGGCATGGGTTTTGCAACCGCTGGCTTTATCCTTTCTAACAGTGATGCCGCTTTAATATTCCGCTTGATGTTGTATGTCTATTGTATGGTTGATGGCTGGTGTTTGATGTATGTTGTTGTAAATGAGACGCCGTGCATATACAAAGGAGACTCTGTCCGCGGACAGGGAGAATTTGTGTATGTGGCGGTCTGGCACGCACCGGGGATGAGGTTTAAATTACCTTGTTAAGAAGAAAAAAAAAATACACACGATTTTCCGCTTTGATAAACTCAAAAACCCCCGGGGGCGTGACAGATTAAATGGTATCAGAGAAAACAACCATAACCATAGTAGACGTGATCCACATCCACAGCGCAGGGTACCACAAGCAAATTGGACTTGAGATAACCAAGGTATAAGTGCGTAGTTCGTGAGAGTACGGGGAAAAGGGGAACGTAATGTAGGTGTAATCGTAAGACAGGGTGTTGGGGTTATAACCTTAGGGTTAACGTGGTTTCTTTGTCTATAGCGGACGATGGCCCGGACTAGATCGTCCACCGAGAATGCGGACGCGGACAGAGTGACCCCGACCACCGCAGAGAACCAGCTCCTCCGACAACAACTGCGGGAAATGGCCGGGCAATTAGCGACGCTGACGGAGCAGGTTCGTCACCTGACGCAGCGACAGGCAACCGCGCCAGCCGAGCGCGATCCAACCCCTCCGCCCGAAACCACCGCACCCACTACGGGACCGCAAGGGACGGGTGGTACGACGACGGAACAGCCCCCATCCCCAAGGGACGTATCTACTCCGACGACCACGGGGCCCGTGATAGGAGTGACAGCAGGGGAGGCCGGAACGACCCCTACTCTCGGGGGGTCCGCCGCGGTAGAAGGGAACACGGAGCAACGAACGACGCGAGAAAGGGTCAGGACGAATTTGGCTGGGTTCAAGAAGCATGACCCTCCCACTTTTGAGGGAGAGACGACCGATCCATGGGTCGTCGAGAAATGGGTGGATACCATGGAAAAACTCTTCGAGGACCTATTGATGGAGGAACACGAGCGGGTTCCACTAGCCGTCCACTTCCTCGAAGGGAATGCACGCATCTGGTGGAAGACGGTACGCCCGGATCCAACTACAAACGACCCGCTACCGACATTGACGGCCTTTAGAGAGGAACTTTTTGACGCTTTTTTCTCCGATAGCGTCAAGCGGCAATTGGAAGACGACCTGAAGAACATTAGACAAGGGAACCGCTCGGTCATGGAATATCAAAGGGAGTTTGTAAGATTTGTGGTTTCTCTTTTTCCTCTTAGATTAGGAGCACCGGTCACACCTTAACCTGCTACCCCTGTTAGACTCTCTCTCTCGCTCCCTCTCTCTAGAATCCTTAAGTATTAGGCGAAGCCTCCCCCGGCCGATGTGCGCGGGCGAGCTTCGAAGCATAGGAGAACCTTGTGTACTCGGGGCCCGTTAAGGGCCATGCAAGGAATAAATAGGCTCCACCCTATGCCTTGCAGCCGAGAACCCAATGGGGCCGATAGGTAGTTCAGGGCCGCTCCCCAGATAAGGATCAGCGGTCCCGTGGTAAGGGAATTTCTGGACGTGTTTCCGGCAGAGCTCCCCGGAGCGCCGCCGGAACGAGAAGTCGACTTGCCCATTGAACTACTTCCCGGCACCAAACCCATCACCAAGGCACCGCACAGGATGGCCTTCGCGGAGTTGAAGGAACTCAAGGCACAGTTGGAGGACCTTTCGGATAAGGGCTTCATCAGACCTAGCGCGTCACCCTGGGGCGCGCCCGTCCTGTTTGTGAGAAAGAAGGACGGAAGTCTCCGGTGGTGTATCGACTACCGGGAGAGAAATAAGGTCACCGTTAAGAACAAGTACCCCCTGCCAAGGATCGACGACCTCTTCGACCAACTACAGGGGGCGACGGTGTTTTCAAAGATTGACCTGCAGTCGGGCTATCATCAGGTCCAAGTAAAGGGGGAGGACATCCCCAAAACGGCTTTTCGGACTCGCTACGGTCATTACGAGTTTACTGTAATGCCGTTCGGGCTCACGAATGCCCCGGCAGTGTTCATGGACATGATGAACAGGGTGTTCAAACCCTTCCTGGATTTATTCGTGGTGGTCTTCATCGACGATATCCTCATCTATTCCCGTACAGATGAGGAACATGAAGAACATCTGCGCACAGTCCTCCAGACCCTACGGGAACAGAAACTCTACGCCAAACTCAAAAAGTGTGAGTTTTGGCTCGGAGAGGTTGGCTTCTTGGGACATGTAATCTCGGCGGCTGGGGTCGCAGTCGATCCGAAGAAGATAGATTCGGTGACGGACTGGACCCAACCGACGACGGTAACGGAGATTCGAAGCTTCCTGGGGTTAGCCGGGTACTACCGGCGCTTCGTGAAGGATTTCTCTAGGATAGCCGCCCCCTTAAACCGCTTGACTAAAAAGGGGGAAAAGTTCATCTGGACGGACAAATGTCAGAGGAGCTTCGAGGAGCTCAAGGATAGATTGACGCGAGCTCCGATTCTCGCCCTGCCGGAACCAGGGGAGGATTATGAAGTGTATTGCGATGCGTCGCGAAACGGACTGGGTGGAGTGCTCATGCAACGGGGGAAGGTTATAGCCTATGCGTCAAGGCAGCTCAAAGAATACGAGCGAAACTACCCCGTGCACGATTTGGAACTCGCAGCAGTTGTGTTCGTCTTCAAGCTTTGGAGACACTACCTGTACGGGGCACACTGCAATGTGTACTCAGATCATAAAAGTCTTAAGTACCTTTTCACCCAAAAGGAGTTAAATTTGCGACAAAGACGGTGGCTCGAGCTACTGAAGGATTACGATTTAACGATCCACTACCACCCGGGAAAGGCAAATGTGGTGGCCGACGCCCTGAGCCGTAAGGGGCAGGCCGAAAAGGCAGGGGTAAGTGCCATCACCCAACAAGATAGTCTGATTGCGGAGTTTTCGCAACTAAGACTAGAGGTAGTGCCGGCGGGTACAGTCGAACGACTTCTGACACTGGTGGTCAGACCTACCCTGCTTGACAGAATTCTCGAGGGGCAGTCAACTGATGACCAACTCCAGCTGGTGCGAAGTAGAGTGACTGCCGACCAAGGAGGTGACTTCGCGGTAAACTCCGACGGCACGATACGATTTCGGGGACGAATCTGCGTGCCGGATCTACCGGAACTCAAAGAGGAAATCCTGCGGGAGGCGCATACCGCTCCATATACAGCGCATCCCGGGGGAACGAAGATGTACAAGGACGTCAAACAGACCTTCTGGTGGCCCAAAATGAAGGGAGACGTGACTCGGTTTGTGGCACACTACCTGGTGTGCCAACGAGTGAAGGCCGAGCACCAGCGTCCAGCAGGAAAATTGCAACCCTTACCGGTGCCCGTGTGGAAGTGGGACATGATTACCATGGATTTTGTGACCGGGTTCCCGAGATCGTCACAGGGACACGATGCAATATGGGTAATCGTGGACCGTCTGACGAAATCGGCCCACTTTCTGCCCATACACACGACGTGGGCGCGGGAACGACTGGCGCAAACCTACATCAACGAGATAGTAAGGTTGCATGGGGTGCCGACGTCCATCACGTCGGACAGGGACACACGATTTGTGTCAACCTTTTGGCAGAGCCTGCAGCGAGCAATGGGAACCAAGTTGCACTTCAGTACGGCTTTTCACCCGCAGACCGACGGACAATCAGAGCGGGTGATACAAATTGTGGAGGACATGCTTCGGGCATGCGTTTTAGACCTGGGCGAAGGATGGGCACGGTGTTTGCCCCTAGTGGAATTTGCCTACAATAACAGTTACCAGGCCAGCATTCAGATGGCACCATACGAGGCCCTGTACGGTCGCCGCTGTCGGTCTCCAATATGCTGGGACGACCTGGGTGAGCGTAAGTTTCTGGGGCCAGATTTGGTGGAGGAGACCGAAGCAAAGGTGCGGTTGATTAGACAAAGACTACAGACCGCCCAGAGCAGACAGAAAAGCTACGCGGACAACAGACGCAGAGACTTAGAGTTCATGGTGGGTGAACATGCGATGCTCCGAGTTTCGCCCTCCAAGGGGAACCGACGCTTCGGCATAAAAGGAAAGTTAAGCCCGAGGTACGTAGGACCGTTCGAGATCCTAGAACGCATAGGACCGGTGGCGTACCGATTAGCTCTGCCGCTGAATCTCGAACAAGTCCATAACGTATTCCATGTCTCAATGCTCCGGAAATACCTAGCTGATCCCTCTCATGCCTTGGATGCCTCCACCATCGAGTTGCGAGAGGATTTAAGCGTCGAGGAGACGCCGGTGCGGATTTTGGCGAGAGAGGACAAGAAGTTGCGCAATCGAACTATCCCCTATGTGAAGGTCCAGTGGAGCAACCACGAAGAGCGCGAGGCGACGTGGGAACTGGAATCGAAGATGAGGGAATGTTTTCCCGAATTGATTAGTGGGGTTTGTATTTAAGTTTCGGGACGAAACTTTTTATAAAGTGTGAGTGGTGTAGTGATCCGGCCTTTCCGGGTATTTTTGACTTACGTGTAGTCATTTAAGCCTTTAAGTGAAATAAAATTATTCAATTCTTGAAGTTGGCCATTGTGAGATGCTAGTATTTTTCTGCGATAGAGCGCGGAAAAAGAAAGCCGACGGCGCGATCGGATCAGAAATCCGATATCGGAAACCCCCTGAACGGGATTCAAAGTGATACGGTGATTAGTCGTGCATCGGAATCCGTGCTAAATATCTTGCACCCGTTAGAGATAAGGTGGGTTATCTCGTGGGGGATAATTAATTAGTTAATTAATTATCCCAGACGGAAAATTAATTAATTCTCCTACGTACGAATTAAAGGGAAATTAATTAAAGGTAAAGTACGACTATTTAAGGGATCCCGATTATCGGAAAGAAAAGAAAAGAAAATAAAACCCTAATCGGTGAGAAGAGAAAAAGAAAAGAAAAGACGGAACCCTAGCCGGAAGAAAGGGAAAGGAGAAAGAGAAAGAGCCCGATCTTCCCGGACACCGAACCGAAGGCAAGAACGCGACCGGACAACCTTCCCGTCGATCTTCGGTTAGTAAAATAATTTATTTAAATTATTTGGGATTTTTCCGTCATCTCTTTCGTTGAGTTCTTGGTGGTTTTTAATCGGGTTCTTGTTATCGGACCTCCGATCGACGTTTTGGTTGTTCGTCGATCGTTGGTTTAGTCATTAGAATTATCGTGTATTTATTCGGGAATTTTTGGGGATGTTCCATTGGAACGTAGTGGGTTAACGGGAGGCCGCCGCCGCCGTTGTGAAACGGGAGGCCGCCGCCGTCGTTACCATGGTCGCGGGGTCTTCGCCGGAGTCGCACGGGAGCGAAAACGGAGAAGAAATCGCGAAACGGGAGCGAAAACGGAGAAGAAAACCGAAAAAAGGGGCATTACTGTTCACCCCGTACGGGTTCCTCAGCCCGCGGTCCACGGGCCAGAGCGTGCACCCGGCGCACGCCCCAAGGCGCGGAAGCCGCAGACCCGGCGCACGCTTTCGTGCGCCGGCCCAGCCCGCTCAGGCGCGGTGCACGCAACAGCGTGCACCCGGTGTGTGCCGGAGGCCCGTGCGGCCGTGAGCCCGGTGCGCGCTCGTGTCGTGCACCGGCCCGGCCCAGAATGCGCGGTGCACGCTTCCTGCGTGCACCCGGCGCATTCCGCGCGGCCGCCGATGCTGTAAACCCGGTCCGCGCCTGCCCTGTGCACCACCCGACAGCCCAAAGTTCGGTGGCTCCGTTTGGGTCCGTTTTTCCACTGTTTTGAGCGCCGTTTTCGCCGTTGGGATCGTTATTTCCGTGGCTTCCTTGGAATGGCCACTTGGGACCTTCTTGGTCATTATTTTATTATGTCGGGTGCTAATTTCGCCGACGCTCCGCGCCTCGACGAAATCGTCGGGGGCGCGCCGTCGGGTCTCTTTTCTCATCATTTCCGCCGTCGGGGCCTTCTTGGTCTAACCATGGACGTCCCGAGTGGGCTACCGATTGAGGATTGAGTTTTGTTGGACTTTCCCGTCGAAAAGAGTAAAGTGGGTCTTGTGTTTTCGGATGTTAGTACACGCTTTTGACTATAGTTATCCGTGCGGACTTTCTTTAGGTCCAGACGCGCAGCGGGGGTGCGCGAAAGATTCGGGTGTTCCGATCTCTCTCCAAATAGGTGGGTACGGTTGCTGTAAATACAGCCAGTGCAGTAAGTGCATCTATCGTCATTAAAGTGCTCTCAATTTATCTAACAAAGTAGATGGACAGTTTAACCTTTCGCATAATCGTGTTTTTATCTAACAATGGAAGCGGCTGCGGTCGCAATGCTCATGACACGCCGATCTCGGCAAATCCGTTTTGGGATGCTGCACGTACACAGGCGGATTGGCCTCCGCATGGGTGTACTTTTCCGGAAGAGTGGTCTCTTATGACCCGTGATCCTCACAAAAGTGTGGGTGCCGTGAGGACCCCTTCGCGCCCGCTGGGAATAGCACACCAGCACCGCGAAAAGGGTAAATGCAACAAAGTAGGTGTTTGCGCACGAGGGGAGACTTTAGTCTCTCCGACAAATGTTTTGGGGTTGGTGCCCAAATTAATATGTGCAGGGTTTTAGCGAAATGGTTCTGGTGTTATCGGTTTGCTCCTTATTCCTTATTGCTATTAGACATCTACTTTGTTTGTCACTGACATTACCCACTCCGTGACAGGCGCTACGAGGGGCGTTAGCCGGGAGATTGTTGAGACTGCGTCGCGAGGCCCGTAGTCAAAACACTTGGTTATTGTTATTATCTCAGTTCTCTTACGCTTATTTTAGTTAATTTGCTTGTGGGTAGTAATATTCGTGGACATGTAGTATTTAGCACTGTGGATGAGTTGTACTTTTATAGTTTGGTTCTTTTGGTGATGTTTTCTTATGCGGCACGTTTTCATGATAAACCAAATGACTTCGAAAAGGTTTTCTCAAAACGAAGTGCCGTGTTGGCACGGGTTTTGCAACCGCTGGCTTTATCCTTTCTAACAGTGATGCCGCTTTAATATTCCGCTTGATGTTGTATGTCTATTGTATGGTTGATGGCTGGTGTTTGATGTATGTTGTTGTAAATGAGACGCCGTGCATATACAAAGGAGACTCTGTCCGCGGACAGGGAGAATTTGTGTATGTGGCGGTCTGGCACGCACCGGGGATGAGGTTTAAATTACCTTGTTAAGAAGAAAAAAAAAGATACACACGATTTTCCGCTTTGATAAACTCAAAAACCCCCGGGGGCGTGACACACTAGGACTACTAGAGGCAAAAAGGAAAGAAGAGTGGTAAGCTATAAAAGCTGCTGAGAAAGGAAACTACCACTACTATGCCCCTAAATGTCATGTAGCACGAAGCGACTGGATGTATGCATCAATATCCAACATGCCTGCCTGAAATAACCCAATCAATGAACCAGTAAGAACTGGTACTGCCTGCTTTGCCTGCCAAATCGGGTATGCCAGCCGCATAACACAGATAGGGGATGGGAGTCTCAAGGACTCGAAGTCTGTAAACAGCACACTCCAGAGTGGCACTCGAGGGGAGCGACCCACACGAGTAAAGTATCTCTGTATCAAGCATCTCTGTAACCGATGTCTCATAATAGCAGGACTGGATCATGACTATGATCAAAGTGGGAAAACTCTATCCACTACAGTAAACCCAATCCCCAGCTGATGCAAAAATAAACCAGACTCAACCCCGATCTGATGCAAGGATAAACATCCAGTCGACCGCCTACTGTCCACGGTCACCGTAATACCCCACAAGTCCACAATCTAGTACAATCTCGACTACACTATCCCAAACCCCTGCTCATACTCGAGCAACAAGAATCTGAATGCAAAGGAGAGCAATAAAACATGTCAAGTCCCAATATGATAGTGTAGCAATAAATAGTGGCTAACTAGATGTCCAAGTAAGCATGCAATTGTACTTTTTAAAAGCTGTAGAAAGGTGTCAAATATTTATTTTAAAAGATTGATTTACTGTACTGATATAAAAGTTATGCGAGATTATAGCCTTCGTCCCAACCACAGTGTCCCAAAATAAGCTATCTGTGGGGTCATATGTATGGTTCTCATCAATTGTCACATTAAATTTTAGGGGAGTTCGTCCCAACCACAGTGTCCCAAAATAAGCTATCTGTGGGGTCATATGTATGGTTCTCATCAATTGTCACATTAAATTTTAGGGGAGTTCTAATAATCCCAGTGAGCTAGTCAAAATGAGGTAAGCAACAACCGCCCACCTCGATCAGCTCAAACCACACCCCAAAAAGCCTCCTAGCTGTCCACAGTCCTCAAATCCCGCAAATCAGTGCACAGCTGTACATAACAACGCACCCGGTATAAATACAAATCCCAAAAATACGATATTTGCTGTTTTTCAAATAGCACGGAAAAAGAGGAGTTTTTCATCTCTGTATAGTGCTCAGAAAAATCCAGAAAAATTACGGTTGCGTTCCTTGCGACGAGTAGATCGAAATCGACTCCTTAAACGCCTTGATCTGATGATCCTACGCCAAGATAAAAATCGTAGAATTCGATGCTGTCCAAAACACATCACAGCAAAAAGGGGGTCGAAGAAGTCTCAGGAATCGTGCCAAAAGTGTGAAATAGGGCAAAGTGGTCAACACGGAAATCGAAGCCTTACCTCTTAGGAACATTCTGCCGCAAAAATCGTTCCAAAATTCCACCCGGTTAGAGGACAGGAATTTTCCGACGGAACTGCGACGGAAAATGGGCCGAAAAAGGAAATCGTCGCAGTGCGCCGCGTCGCAGATAACTCGCTATGGGTAACTCCAAAAATTCTGAAATTTCTAGGAGAGAGAGAGAACAGAGAGAGAAACAATTTTCGTAGAGGCCACTTGCTCAGATTCTCTATCTTCAACTCGGAATTTGCAGTGAGAAAGGGAGGAAGGGAGAGGTTCCTTATATAGTGGGCCAAGGAATCTTTTGGGCTCCACACGGGATCGGACAAAACAGGAAACACCAAAACTGACCAACCAGGATGCGCCATGTGTCCACAAAAACAGGAAACAACCTATGCAAGTCCACTCAAAATTCGCCATGTGTCACCAAGGAGCACATGCCCGGCCCCCGCTCCGGGTTTTCCGGACCCTGTCAGCCAATGGGGTGCTGCCACGTGTCACCTCCCCGTGAAGCCATCCAACCAATGAGGGAACGCCACGTGGCAACACCCATTTTCCGTGCACCTGGTGGACGCCATGCCCGTGGACCGACCAGCATGCGCGCCTGCCCGTGCCTGCCCGCGCCTGCCCGTGCTGCCCGCGCCGCGCTCAGCTGCGCTCCGCCGCTGCGCCGCCGCTCGCCGGTCGCCGCCGGCAACGCCGGCCGCCAGAAAAGTAATTCTGGCTGGCCGGAACAGTAATTCTGGCCGGCCGGAACAGTAATTCTGGCCGGAACAGTAATTCTGGCCGCCGGAACAGTAATTCCGAAATTATCTTTACGACGAAAACCCAACAAAACCGTCAAACACACCACCCGACGGTTTCCCCCCCCGCACGGCCGTCACCACCCGCCGGAGCTTTGCGCAGCCCAAGACCGCGCGGCATGCCTCCGCGGCTGCGCCCGTGCGGTCGCGGCCTGCGCGGCGCTCGTGCGGTCGCGGCCTGCGCGGCGCCCGCGCGTCGCCCGCACTGGTGCGGGCCCGCGCGGCGCCCGCGCGGTGCCTGTGCGGGTGCAAACCGCGCGGCGCCCGCGGGTGCGGGTTCCCGCGCGGTGTCCGTGCGGGTGCCGTCCGCGCGGTAGCCGGGCGGGTGCAAACCGCGCGGCACCCGCGGGTGCGGGTTCCCGCGCGGTGTCCGCGCGGCGCCCGTTTCTTTGCCGCCCGCGGGCGGCGTCCGCCCGCCCGCGGTGTCTGTTACGGTTTTTTGTGTTGGCATATTTCGTGAGTTGAGTCGGAGTCTTGAAGTGATCAAATTGTCAATCAGCAATCAAAGACTCAGAGAAGATTCAACAAGAGCTCAAGTTGACACTCAGTGTTTTGAGTCTTGAAGATTGAAGTTGATGAATTGTGGATCATATACATCAATCTCAAGGAAAGTAAATTCGGATTGATCAGGTGCGTTTAACTAAATAATTTTGGTGATCCGAATACTTCTTATAGTGTAGAAACACTTGGTTGAATGTTTGATTGCTTAAATATCAAAAACTGGACATACTACATGTTCAGAGTCCGGATCGGGCATCAGAGTCCGGACCCCGAACGTAGATTAGTTCATGCGCAATTCCAGTCCGGACCGTGGATTCCAGTCCGGACCCCGAACCTTATTTTTTCAGGAATTGCTGAAAAAAAGACGACAGTCCGGACCGTCGTGCGGGAAAAAAATCTGTTAAGTCAGTTTTTGATGCTTATCTCTTTCCAAAGGTTTCTAACCTATAAATAGACACTTAGGGTTTCTCAAGAACTACCGATTAATTTACAAAACACTTGAGAGCAACCCTAGAGGCTAGGTTTTTATCGTTCTTCTTTATAGCCTCTTTTAGGTCAATTCGACGGTTCTTCCAAGATCTATCTTTTGTCGAATTGATCTAGTCTTTGCTTAGAGATTTCTTCTACGGTTCCTCAATGATAATCTAAGCAAAGGATCACCATCGAAGCCTGTCACGCCCCGGGTGTAAACCAGAACCCGGGCCCGTCTACAGATCCGCCGTGCATGCGGTATTTCCCACATACACGAAGCGTCGGTAACCTGCTCAGATAAGAAATAATAATAAAAGAGCATGATAAACAGAGCTAAACTAAAACTACTGTATCTCAGACAGAAGCTGGAAGTAAAAGAGTACAACAGTGGAATAAAATACAGATGTCTCTCCCAGCTCACCACTAAATATACAAACAGCTGGCAGAAGCCAGACCCAAAAAGAAATAAACAAAAGCTGTCTGAGAAGACCAGGTACCCAAAAGCCCCAGCTACGTGCTACAACCCTCGGATGGCTCTCTATCTAGTCTGCAATCCGCTTACCTCGATCAGTTGCTGACGGCCCAGCAACTCCCGCAGGGGACTCTGCAAAACAAGGGGAAGAAAGAAACAAGAAAAGACAATGGGGGTAAGTACTACTATAAACAGTAGCCTCCCCTAGTGGGTAAAGCCTCAGCTCAAATATGCCCACCAGGTAATCAGAGGCAAAAGGGGAAGAAGAGAAAGGGGGGGGGGGGGGGGTGAAGCTATGAATGACAACTGAAGAAGTGCTACCCCTAATATGCCTCTACATGATAAACTAATAAGTATGGAAAAGTATGCATCGGTATCAAGGAGCCTGTCAAAACGACCCAATCTAACGCCAGTGGATACTGGCACTGCCTGCTAATCTCATCTGTGGGGATACTGACCGACTACTGCCTGATACGGTCATGTCCCCAACGTAAGTAACAGATCGGCATCGGCCCGTCCGATCAAGCTCGAAAGTAATAACAGACCGGCATCGAACCGTCCGGTCGCACACTCCGGAGTGGCACTCGAGGGGAGCGACCCACACGAGTGAGGAAATCACTGTAACAAGCATCTCTGTAACCACTGTCTCATAATAGCAGGACTGGATCATGACTATGATCAAAGTGGAAAACTCCATCCACTAAAGAAAGCCCGATCCCCAAAACCCCCAATCTGATGCAACAGTAACAACCCGGTCAACCACCCAAGATCCGTGGTCGCCGCAACACCCTGTCAAAAGCCCAACCTGTCCCAAATCCCCAATACCTGGCTACACTGTCCAACACACGCTCGAACCTGAGCGACTATGCCGCAAGTCTATCGATAATAGGAGAAGAAAAGAATAAATGCATGGTTTCTCCTAAGTCAAGTCCCAAAAGATAGTGTAGCAATAAAAAGATGTCAATATTTAAGTGACCCGTTTAATCATGCATTGTCTCAATATGTTGTCCACTTTCCAAGAGTAATCAGTTCAGAGTGACATAAGCTAAAGTGACAGTCTCATAGAATATTTAGCAATTTTATAATCCTCAACTATTATTTTAACCCTAAACATGCAGTCCAACAATTTCCACATGGATCAAATAACAATTTATCAAAGATCGATCAACCAATAATTAATTTCCTAGAGCATGCAAGGTTACAATAATACTTTGGGCCTCAAAAATGAGGGAACACTCTGATGTTCCTAGTGGGCATACCAAAGGAGAGGAGTACAACAACCACCCACCTGAAGTGCTAACTGTCCGGATCCGTACAGCAAGAAAATACCAAAACTCCAAATCCTTGCTCCCACAAGTTCAGCACACCCGTAACTCTCCTGGCACAATACAAAGCTCACTAATTACACTAAGGCTCCCAAATATAACTCTTATAATCCCATACAACAACAGTCCCGAAACTGTTAAATTATCACCTGCAGAAAGTGCCCAGAAAATTCCAAGAAAAATACCACAGCGATCCTCGCGTCGATAGCTTCGCAACGGTACCTTGCACGCCCAAATCCGAGTTCGGTAAGTCAAGATAAAAATTCGGCAAGGTGGTACACTCAAAAGATTTCAGCACAAAAGACTGTAGCACTGTACACAGAGAAACAGTGATTCTCACCTCTGATGAAATCTCAGAAAAATCCAATAAAAATACGAGCGCGTTCCTTGCGATCCGTAGATGAAAAAGTTGTATAAGCTCGTTTCCGTCAGATGCTCGTGCACAAAGATATGGCCAAAATACCCCGCTGCTGTCAAGGAAGTCCACACAGAAAATGGGGTCACTGTTTGCCTCGGGATCCGTGCCAAAACCTCGAAAAGAGAAAGCGCGACCAAAACGAAAGATGAAGTCCTACCTCTTAGGAGTCTACTGGCGCAAGAATCACAGCAAAATGATCTCGGAGTAGCCCAGGGGAGCTAAAACACTGTCGCTGCGCCGAAGAAGAACCCAGGAATGCAACGTCGCGCCGCGCCGTAAAATGGGGAACCTCGGGATTCGAGCCTCCAAAAATCCTAGAACTTGGCAGGAAGATCAAGCACTTGAAGATGAAAATCTTCCAAGAAGGGAGCTCGGGGAGATCAAGCTTGGGCTGAGAGGAAAAAGCCAAAGAAGAGGGCTCGGGCTGCCTATTTATAGGCTGAGAAAAACATTTGGAGAAATACCCAATGTGTCCCAAGTTCCGGGCGCGCACAGTGCGGCCCGGCCCAGCCCGCAGGTTTCGGGCGCGCACAGTGCGGCCCGGCCCGCCAAGATTCGGGCGCGCACAGTGCGGCCCGGTCCACCACACAGCCCAGTCCGCTAACACCCCGGGCCCCACTGCACCCGGTGCACCTGCGCCCGCCAATGGCGACGCGACACGTGGCCCGGCCACCCGTGCACCGCGCACGTCGCGCCGTGGACCGCGCACGTCGCGGCTGACCCGGGCCCGTACGGCCACCTGCCCCGCCGTACGGCCACCTGCCCCGGTCAACGACTCCACCGTTTGCGTGGACCGGGAGCACAACACCGGACCAACTACCTCCCGCCACGTGTCCACCCGGTCTACCGTGCACCACCGGCCTGCTCCGTGAACCCAGACCACAACACCGCCCAGTGAAAACCTGCCACGTGTCCCTTCCTCGGGTGCACGACGGCCGCGTGGACCGCGCACCTGACCGCGCCCCCGCGCGCCTGCCCGCGCCCCTGTGCGCCTGCCCGCGGCCGCGCGCCGCCTGCCCGAGCGCCCTCCGCCGCCTTCCGCCGCTGCCCGCCGCCGCCAACCGCCTCCGGCGATCGCCGGAAACACTGTTCCGGCGATGAACAGTAACCGCAGCCCAAAAACATCAAGTAAATAGCCCATCTTGACCGTTTTCGCGCGCTGATTCCAAAAACGACGTCCATTTTGCCAAATTCCAAACCTATAATTTGCCGGAGGCTCCCGCAAACCCCAAAAACTGCCAAAACTTCCGGGAGCCCGCTTTTGGGTATCCGGACTCAGAATTAAGCAAACAAAAAGCCATTTCCAAGCGTTTTTCCGCACCGAACCCAAATCCACCCTCTGTTTGGCCAAAATCCTTTCCTAAAATTCGGCAAAAGCAGCCGAAGGCCAATACAGCCAACCAAAGCTCACAGGGTCCATCTCTTGTGTCCAAATAGGCGCGCGAACACCGCCGACAAGCCACGTAGGCTTCCAGAAGCTGCTGGTGACACTGTAGAAGCCCTGCAAAGATCCGGGTCACCACATCCTCCCCCACTAAAAGAAAGTTTCGTCCTCGAAACAAAAATAGTGCAGGGCAGGCGTACCTCAACCAGAAGTCTTGAACAGAAAAGAGTAGGCATCTCTCATCTCTGTCTCCAGCTCCCAAGTGGCCTCTCGCTCCTCGTGATTGCTCCACAGGATCTTCACATACGAAAATGGCCCGATTGCGCAATTCCCTCACCTCACGAGCAAGAATTCGCAAGGGGCGCTCCTCGTAGACCAAGTCCTCGCCGATCTCCAACAAAGGGAAGTCAATCACGTGCGACGGGTCAAAGACATATCTCCTCAGAGCTGAGACATGGAAGACATCATGAACTCCGGCCAGGCGCGGGGGTAAAGCAACCCGTATGCCACAGGACCAACTCTGTCAAGTACCTCAAAGGGTCCATTAAAGCGGGGACTGAGCTTTCCCCGTACTCCAAATCTCCGGACCCTTTTCGAGGGCGAGACCTTCAAGAAGACATGATCACCAACCTGAAACTCCAGGTCTCGCCGTCGAGTATCGGCGTAGCTCTTCTGACGACTCTGGGCTGCTCCAAGATGCCGGCGAATAATCCTGACTTTCTCCTCTGCCTCCAAAAGTAAATCCGGTCCCAAAGTCCTCCTCTCACCCACGTCACTCCAATATAAGGGAGACCGACACTTGCGTCCATACAACGCTTCAAACGGAGCCATCTGGATGCTCGCCTGATAGCTGTTGTTGTACGCGAACTCAACCAAAGACAAGTGCCGGTACCACCCTCCTCCAAAATCCATAACGCACGCTCTCAGCAAATCCTCAAGGGTCTGTATGGTGCGTTCTGACTGTCCATCAGTCTGTGGGTGGAAAGCGGTGCTAAACCGGAGCTGAGTCCCCAATGCGGAACGCACACTCCCCCAAAAACGTGCTACGAATCTCGGGTCTCGATCTGACACAATCGAAGCAGGTATGCCGTGAAGCCTCGCTATCTCATCCAGATATAACTGTGCCAAACGCTCCGGTGACCAGGTCATCTGAACCGGTAAGAAGTGCGCCGACTTGGTGAGTCTGTCAACAAAACCCAGATCGCATCAGCCCCGCTCTGCGCCCTCGGCAATCCAGCGACGAAATCCATAGTGACGTGGTCCCATTTCCACTCGGGAATTGGAAGACTCTGCAACTTACCAGCAGGAACGCGATGCTCTGCTTTCACTTGCTGGCAAGTTAAACAATGAGCTACGAATCTCCCAATGTCCCGCTTCATCCCGGGCCACCAAAACTGCGCCTTGAGGTCCTTATACATCTTAGTACCTCCAGGATGGATGGTATAAGGTGTAAAATGGGCCTCCCCCAAAATCTGATCTCTAATCTCCTGATCCATAGGCACACACACTCGGTTCCTGTACCGCAGTATTCCCGAGCTATCCACAGAAAAATCCCCTGTCTGATCCTCCTGAAGCTGCGTCCTGATCCTCATCAAGTGGGGGTCCTCACTCTGAGTGTCCCTGATCCTCTCCAACAGAGTGGGCTGCAAGACCATAGACATGAGTCTAGCAGAGACCCCAGGGAATACTACCTCCAACTGTAACCGCCTCATCTGCTCGACCAACGGCGCCTGCTGCGAGATCAATAAGCTCAGACTCGTCCTCCTACTCAAAACATCTGCCACGACATTGGCCTTGCCGGGATGGTAAAGGATACTCAGATCGTAATCCTTTAACAACTCCAACCACCGGCGTTGCCTCAAATTCAGCTCCTTTAGGGTGAACAGATATTTCAAGCTCTTGTGATCAGTATATATCTCGCAATGCTCTCCATACAGATAATGCCGCCACAGCTTCAGAGCAAACACCACCACTGCCAACTCCAGATCATGAGTAGGGTAATTTTTTTCTCATAGTCCTTTAATTGCCGCGAAGCATAGGCAATTACCCTACCATGCCGCATCAACACACACCCCAGACCACTATGTGAGGCATCACTGTAGATCACAAATCCTTCCCCCATAACTGGGAGGGCAAGGATTGGAGCGGTCATCAACCTCTGCTTCAGCTCCTCAAAATAGCTCTGGCAAGTCTCGCTCCAAACAAACTTAACCCCTTTTCTGGTCAGACGAGTGAGGGGAGAGGAAAGCTTCGCAAAGCCTTCCACAAAGCGCCGATAGTAGCCCGCCAATCCAAGAAAGCTCCGCACCTCGGTGATAGTCGTCGGCCTCGGCCAATCTCTAATAGCATCCACCTCGGCCGGATCCACCGCCACTCCATCAGCTGAAACCACATGACCCAGAAAGGCAACCTCCCGGAGCCAAAACTCGCACTTTTTGAACTTAGCATACAGCTTGCAGAAGCTGTAGCACGGTCCTCAAGTGCTCCTCGTGCTCCAGATCATTCCGGGAGTAGATCAAAATATCATCAATGAACACCACCACAAACCGATCCAAAAACGGCTGAAAAATCCTGTTCATCAAGTCCATGAATGCGGCAGGGGCATTAGTCAGCCCAAAAGGCATCACCGTGAACTCATAATGCCCGTACCGCGATCTGAAAGCCGTCTTGGAGATGTCCTCGGCCCTCACCCTAAGCTGGTGGTAACCGGACTGCAGATCAATCTTCGAGAACACAGATGCTCCCTGTAACTGATCAAACAAATCATCTATCCTGGGGAGGGGATACTTGTTCCGGATGGTCACTTTGTTCAATTCCCTATAATCCACGCACAATCGAAGTGACCCATCCTTCTTCTTAACAAACAACACAGGCGCTCCCCACGGAGAAACACTGGGTCGGACGAAGCCCCTATCCAAAAGATCCTGAAGCTGGGCTTTCAACTCCCTTAACTCGGCTGGCGCCATCCTATAGGGTGCCTTTGAGATTGGTGCAGTCCCAGGGACCACATCAATCACGAACTCAATCTCCCTCTCCGGCGGCATCGTCGTCAGCTCTGGGGGAAACACATCTGGGAACTCTCGGACAATAGGGATATCCTCGAGTCCCAGTGCCGCCGTAGGCACCTCCACAACCGTGGCCAAAAAGGCAGTACAACATCTGCTCAACATCCTCCTAGCCCTCGCCGAGGAAAATGGTCGCTGCGAATAGCGTGCTCTGGCAACCTCTGAAGATAAACTCCTCCTGTCCTGGCTCGCGGAGAGTCACCGTCCTCTCTCGGCAGTTGATAGAGGCGGAATACCGTGACAGCTAATCCATCCCTAACACCAGGTCGAAATCCTGGAGCTGCTGCAAGACAAGCAAGTCTGCAAGCAATATCTAAGGTCCCATCTGCACTGGGCAAGCCACACAATACTCCTCGACATGCAAAACGTAATCAGGAATCCGCACCTCTAATGCATGCGACCAGGACTCTATCTCTAAACCATGCAGGGATGCAAATGCTCGACTAATGAAAGAAAGAGATGCTCCTGCAACAATAAGATACGAATCCTACCGCCAGAAATAAAACATACCTGCCACAACTCGGTCGGCGACAGTAGAATCCTCCATCTGTGCTAGGCAATCCTGGCCGCTCGACAACGGCCGTCTCTCACCAGATAAGCAGGGCGGCGAAGATCGGTCTACCTGGAGATCCGTCGGTGGAGTTCCCGGTCGTAGTTGGGAAGTAGTAGGAACAAACGCTGAAGTGGGTGCTGCAGCTGTCCCTGCGGGGCACGTCGCTCGCAAGTGCCCAGGCTGTCCACACGTAAAACAGCGACCCCACCTCAGCTCACAAGTACCGGCGGGATGCTGGTCCCCGCAAAAGATGCACCTGACAGCCTGCTGGGGCTGCCTCAGCTGCTGCTGTCGCCTCTGATGTCGTGACCGCGACCTCTGCTGGGATGCGATAGGGGCCGACGCCGAAGAAGGTGCTACAGAGGTCGGGAAGGGGCAAGTAGCTCGGATGTGGCCCGGCTGCCCACACTTAAAACAACGACCGTGCCTAAGATCGCAGGTATCAGATGGATGCTGCCCTCTACAGAAAATACACTTGCTGCGAGGCCGCGGCCGTCTCCGAGAACTGGCCTGTCCATCAACATCCGGGGCTGGGCGTTTCCTTTCAAACTGCTGCTCTGGAGCCCTGGCCCTCACCCCGACTGCCGGATCACTCCTCCGAGCCAACAGTTGCTCCAAGCGCTGATCCTGTCGAAAGCTCCTCGCCACCAAATGGGTCACTAAGGCCCGCAGTTCCCCCAACTCGGCGGATACCGCCAGTCTAGGCTCCACAGGGGGAGTGGGGGTACCCTCGGCGGGAAAACGACGCCGGGGCGACATCCTGTAACAAGAAACCACAAATCAGAAACAAATCCCCACACGACCCAATCTGGCGAAAGTCAAAGACATCCCCCTATTTCTGTAACGTTATGTTGTCTGCAGCCAACATAACTGTCCAACAGAAATAAGATATGTCGATCCCTCTTTCCTCACAGGAAGAGTAAACTACAAAAATCACCGACTTTCGCATAATGTCACGTCACTCACGCCCTATCCTCCTAGGGTCTGTCCAAAAGCCTAGGGTTTCCTAAGTCCCAACTGACCTATCCCTAAGCTCTGATACCAACTTAATCTGTCACGCCCCGGGTGTAAACCAGAACCCGGGCCCGTCTACAGATCCGCCGTGCATGCGGTATTTCCCACATACACGAAGCGTCGGTAACCTGCTCAGATAAGAAATAATAATAAAAGAGCATGATAAACAGAGCTAAACTAAAACTACTGTATCTCAGACAGAAGCTGGAAATAAAAGAGTACAACAGTGGAATAAAATACAGATGTCTCTCCCAGCTCACCACTAAATATACAAACAGCTGGCAGAAGCCAGACCCAAAAAGAAATAAACAAAAGCTGTCTGAGAAGACCAGGTACCCAAAAGCCCCAGCTACGTGCTACAACCCTCGGATGGCTCTCTATCTAGTCTGCAATCCGCTTACCTCGATCAGTTGCTGACGGCCCAGCAACTCCCGCAGGGGACTCTGCAAAACAAGGGGAAGAAAGAAACAAGAAAAGACAATGGGGGTAAGTACTACTATAAACAGTAGCCTCCCCTAGTGGGTAAAGCCTCAGCTCAAATATGCCCACCAGGTAATCAGAGGCAAAAGGGGAAGAAGAGAAAGGGGGGGGGGGGGTGAAGCTATGAATGACAACTGAAGAAGTGCTACCCCTAATATGCCTCTACATGATAAACTAATAAGTATGGAAAAGTATGCATCGGTATCAAGGAGCCTGTCAAAACGACCCAATCTAACGCCAGTGGATACTGGCACTGCCTGCTAATCTCATCTGTGGGGATACTGACCGACTACTGCCTGATACGGTCATGTCCCCAACGTAAGTAACAGATCGGCATCGGCCCGTCCGATCAAGCTCGAAAGTAATAACAGACCGGCATCGAACCGTCCGGTCGCACACTCCGGAGTGGCACTCGAGGGGAGCGACCCACACGAGTGAGGAAATCACTGTAACAAGCATCTCTGTAACCACTGTCTCATAATAGCAGGACTGGATCATGACTATGATCAAAGTGGAAAACTCCATCCACTAAAGAAAGCCCGATCCCCAAAACCCCCAATCTGATGCAACAGTAACAACCCGGTCAACCACCCAAGATCCGTGGTCGCCGCAACACCCTGTCAAAAGCCCAACCTGTCCCAAATCCCCAATACCTGGCTACACTGTCCAACACACGCTCGAACCTGAGCGACTATGCCGCAAGTCTATCGATAATAGGAGAAGAAAAGAATAAATGCATGGTTTCTCCTAAGTCAAGTCCCAAAAGATAGTGTAGCAATAAAAAGATGTCAATATTTAAGTGACCCGTTTAATCATGCATTGTCTCAATATGTTGTCCACTTTCCAAGAGTAATCAGTTCAGAGTGACATAAGCTAAAGTGACAGTCTCATAGAATATTTAGCAATTTTATAATCCTCAACTATTATTTTAACCCTAAACATGCAGTCCAACAATTTCCACATGGATCAAATAACAATTTATCAAAGATCGATCAACCAATAATTAATTTCCTAGAGCATGCAAGGTTACAATAATACTTTGGGCCTCAAAAATGAGGGAACACTCTGATGTTCCTAGTGGGCATACCAAAGGAGAGGAGTACAACAACCACCCACCTGAAGTGCTAACTGTCCGGATCCGTACAGCAAGAAAATACCAAAACTCCAAATCCTTGCTCCCACAAGTTCAGCACACCCGTAACTCTCCTGGCACAATACAAAGCTCACTAATTACACTAAGGCTCCCAAATATAACTCTTATAATCCCATACAACAACAGTCCCGAAACTGTTAAATTATCACCTGCAGAAAGTGCCCAGAAAATTCCAAGAAAAATACCACAGCGATCCTCGCGTCGATAGCTTCGCAACGGTACCTTGCACGCCCAAATCCGAGTTCGGTAAGTCAAGATAAAAATTCGGCAAGGTGGTACACTCAAAAGATTTCAGCACAAAAGACTGTAGCACTGTACACAGAGAAACAGTGATTCTCACCTCTGATGAAATCTCAGAAAAATCCAATAAAAATACGAGCGCGTTCCTTGCGATCCGTAGATGAAAAAGTTGTATAAGCTCGTTTCCGTCAGATGCTCGTGCACAAAGATATGGCCAAAATACCCCGCTGCTGTCAAGGAAGTCCACACAGAAAATGGGGTCACTGTTTGCCTCGGGATCCGTGCCAAAACCTCGAAAAGAGAAAGCGCGACCAAAACGAAAGATGAAGTCCTACCTCTTAGGAGTCTACTGGCGCAAGAATCACAGCAAAATGATCTCGGAGTAGCCCAGGGGAGCTAAAACACTGTCGCTGCGCCGAAGAAGAACCCAGGAATGCAACGTCGCGCCGCGCCGTAAAATGGGGAACCTCGGGATTCGAGCCTCCAAAAATCCTAGAACTTGGCAGGAAGATCAAGCACTTGAAGATGAAAATCTTCCAAGAAGGGAGCTCGGGGAGATCAAGCTTGGGCTGAGAGGAAAAAGCCAAAGAAGAGGGCTCGGGCTGCCTATTTATAGGCTGAGAAAAACATTTGGAGAAATACCCAATGTGTCCCAAGTTCCGGGCGCGCACAGTGCGGCCCGGCCCAGCCCGCAGGTTTCGGGCGCGCACAGTGCGGCCCGGCCCGCCAAGATTCGGGCGCGCACAGTGCGGCCCGGTCCACCACACAGCCCAGTCCGCTAACACCCCGGGCCCCACTGCACCCGGTGCACCTGCGCCCGCCAATGGCGACGCGACACGTGGCCCGGCCACCCGTGCACCGCGCACGTCGCGCCGTGGACCGCGCACGTCGCGGCTGACCCGGGCCCGTACGGCCACCTGCCCCGCCGTACGGCCACCTGCCCCGGTCAACGACTCCACCGTTTGCGTGGACCGGGAGCACAACACCGGACCAACTACCTCCCGCCACGTGTCCACCCGGTCTACCGTGCACCACCGGCCTGCTCCGTGAACCCAGACCACAACACCGCCCAGTGAAAACCTGCCACGTGTCCCTTCCTCGGGTGCACGACGGCCGCGTGGACCGCGCACCTGACCGCGCCCCCGCGCGCCTGCCCGCGCCCCTGTGCGCCTGCCCGCGGCCGCGCGCCGCCTGCCCGAGCGCCCTCCGCCGCCTTCCGCCGCTGCCCGCCGCCGCCAACCGCCTCCGGCGATCGCCGGAAACACTGTTCCGGCGATGAACAGTAACCGCAGCCCAAAAACATCAAGTAAATAGCCCATCTTGACCGTTTTCGCGCGCTGATTCCAAAAACGACGTCCATTTTGCCAAATTCCAAACCTATAATTTGCCGGAGGCTCCCGCAAACCCCAAAAACTGCCAAAACTTCCGGGAGCCCGCTTTTGGGTATCCGGACTCAGAATTAAGCAAACAAAAAGCCATTTCCAAGCGTTTTTCCGCACCGAACCCAAATCCACCCTCTGTTTGGCCAAAATCCTTTCCTAAAATTCGGCAAAAGCAGCCGAAGGCCAATACAGCCAACCAAAGCTCACAGGGTCCATCTCTTGTGTCCAAATAGGCGCGCGAACACCGCCGACAAGCCACGTAGGCTTCCAGAAGCTGCTGGTGACACTGTAGAAGCCCTGCAAAGATCCGGGTCACCACAAAGCCTATATTCTATATCGGCCGTTTGCGTCGTGGATTCGACGTAGCATCGTGGATTCGATTGTTGAAGGCGTTTCGTGGATTCGAAACGTGTGCTCGTGGATTCGAGTGGCGTTCGTGGATTCGAACGTGTGCAGTGGACGTGCAATCGGTGGAGCGCAAGGTCCGAAGAAGTTGAAGGAGGGGTTGAGTCCGTGGAGTCGGTAATCACCTTGTTATTCTTCTTTTCTTAGTGGATTGTTATTGCGTGTTGGTCCCGTGGTTTTTCTCCTGGATTGGAGTTTCCACGTAAATCTCGGTGTGCTATTTTTATTTTCCGCATTGGTTTTTATTTTGCACTGAGATTGGTTTTATAAGTATTACACCTATTCACCCCCCCTCTAGTTGTTTGATAGTAGCTATTTAGATCTTTGGGGATCCAAAAACCTACAGTGTCCTCTCACGCGGTGCCCTATCGGCACCGTGCGTCTCCGCCGCTCGTCCCGTGCCTTAACTTGCGCGGCGGCGGTGACGACGGCGGAGGCGACGGAGATACGGAGAGGAAGACAACCGGAAATTCAAACTAATAATTCAAAAGAAAAACCCCGAAACGCTACAACGAACATTACTCACCGGATTGATCGACGGGGAAGTCGTCCGATCGCGTTCTTGCCTCCGGTTCGTTGTTCGGGGCGGCCGATCACCTTCGCTTCCTTCCTCTTCTTTCTTTCTTTCCTCCGGTTAGGGTTCCGCCTTTCCCTTTTCTTTTTCTCTCACGCTCTCTTTCCGGTTAGGGTTTCCCTTTTGTTGGCTTTTCCCTCGTACGTATTATTAAGTCCTTGTTATAGTTCCCATCACCGACTAATCAATCTTTTTCTCTAATTAATTAATCATATAATTAAATCCTTACTTTAATTTTCTGTCACCGATTAATTAATTCCTTAATTAATTAATCCCACCTTTTTAACCTCCGTAACCGAATAACAACTTCTATCCCCGATTAATTCCTTAATTAATTAATCCTACCTTTTTAACATCCGTAACCGAATAACAACTTCTATCCCCGATTAATTCCTTAATTAATTAATCCTACGGGATAAACCACCTTTAATTTAATTTCCAGTCACCGATTAATTAATTCCTTAATTAATTAACCACACGGAATATCCAAACTCCCCCACCAGGCGTGCTGGATGTTTTACACGAATTCCGAAGCGCGCTTAAGTCACCGCAATCTTGGAAACCCTATTCCGGGAGATCCGTACATCGGATTCCCGATCCGATCGCACCATCGGTCCTCCTTTTTCGAGCCCTTTTTCAGAAAAATATTCATCCCCCGCACCGACCGACTTACCGAAACTCGATAATTTTTTTTCACTAAGAGAAATACTTAATTAATATATGAGTCATAATTACACGTAATAGCCGGATCACTACAGCATGCTTTCCTGTTTTTGATTGTTCAGTTCCTTTCAGTATTTTTTCAGCATACTCCCGTTGAGATCTATCTATGCTTTACTGATTGATTAATTATACGCTTCATAATCATGCTTACCTAACTTATTGATTTTTACTATCCTCTAGTATTGTATGCCAGTAGGTACGATCTGCTATTTCTCGGCTCGTCGTGCCCACTGGGATACATGTACAGTGTATCTCACACCCCCTGGGTGACCATTTTTCAGGTCGATCGGGTGCTGGGATGTCGGGACGTGTTGGTGAGATTTCGTGTTAGCAATCGACCCTGGACAGCCGTTATTTTCATTATCAGTTGTCAAGTTGTAATTAATTGTTTTAGTTGTTGTAATATCTTTTAGTTATACGTAGTTTAGACTACTCTGATGTTGTTGTAAAGCTTAGCCGTGCATATATAGAAAAGGCTCAATCCCAAGGGGGGATTGGGACTCTTCTATATATGTGGCGGTCTGTTGCGCCTTGGCTATTTTCAAACTCTGATTTTAAAAAAAAAATTTAGACGCTGTTTTTCGAACTCGGGGCGTGACAATTGGGGGCGTCACAGACTCCAATCTTAATCTGTCATGCCTCGGGAGCAATTTAAAAGCGGAAAGTGACCCTTTTTTTTTTTTTTTTTTTTTTTTTTTTTAGACTCCCACCCAGGCACGTGCATAAACCCGCCATATATACAAGGTCTCCCTTGTATATGCATGGCGTCCTTATGTACTTCACATAGCCCGAAGAAAACATCAACCACCTTTGCCTTAAAAGTTACAAAGGCCAGAGTATGATTTGAAAACATTAATATCTCGTTTCATAAAATGGCGCATACCTATTGCCTTAATAAGTTCGAAAGGATAAATCCCATGGTTTAAAAACAGTGCCCACACGACACTTAATTTTCTAAAGCCATTTTCGCAATTCCTTTTTGAGTATGAAAACTCGCGTCCACACGACGCGTCCATAAACCATATTTTGAAAGCCTAGTTCTATAAAATATATTCATTTGACAAAAACATAAGGTCTGTCTCAATATCCACACCATCCACAATATACACGTCCACATGCACAGCACTCGACCATAAAGGAAATAACCAACTAAAAACGAGAGAAGGAAAAGGAACCTGACCGAGGTAATCTCACACCTCACCAAATAGCGTCCTTACCATCGTCCTGATCCCCAGACCCGACCAAACCTGACACACAGTGGGAGTTAGTGACATGAAGAGTAGAGATAAAACACAACTACTAGTACGATGCTAAAAGGTGCGGATAATAAATCAAACTGTAAAAACAGAGCATCCATAATCCCATCCTGCAATCAATCATATCATCCCCGAGGAACTGAGCTGAGCACCTTGCCATGTCGGTCCGGGGACCTCAGGTAAAAGAAAAACTGCCCCGCTCTCACCTTTGGTGCATTAAAACCCCCCACTGCACAAGTGCAGCACCGCAAATAACCGCAAGGGGCCCCCACTAACGTCACCTCGTGGGGTTCACGGGTCCTCATACCACATTTTCAGAAAAGTACACCGACACGGTGGCCAAACCGCTGGTGTGCGTGCAAGCGCCATGAGCATAGTAACCATAATAAAACGAGTGTCATAAACACCTACGACATGTTGGGTTATGTTATAATAAGGATCTAAATAGGGGAAAAACCATCTAGAGGGGGGGTGAATAGGTGTAAACGATAAACACTCAAAAATCTTTGCGTAATAAAAACCCAATGCGGAAATGAAAAATGACACGCAAGATTTTTACGTGGAAAACTCCATCACAGGAGTAAAAAAACCACGGGACCGATAACACGGTGAAATCAACTAAGATTAAACACGTACAAAGGTGATATAACGAACTCACAGACGACTCAACATTTTTCCATACGCTCCGAGTTGATCTTCTCCGCTCGCTCCGCAACGCGCCTCGAATCCACGATTTGCGTCCAACGCCGAATCCACGGCGTCCAACGTCGAGTCCACGACGTCTGACCGAATCCACGGTCTCCACCAAGTAGTACCTCTCGATCACACGAACGTACCTCGCTCCGAATCCACGAGAGCGGTAGCACCTTGAATCCACAAGGCCACGCGAATCCACGTGCCGATTTTGGGGAAAAATCGTTGTTTTGTTGGTGGTGATGATCCGCCGAATACTTAGATCAAAGATAGATCGGAAATGCCATCTAAGTATTCATTAATTTGATTCTACTCAAAATTTGAGTATGAAAACCTAGAATCAAATTAATTAATATAGATGAAGAAACATAGATTTAAATCTAGTAATTTCCTTAATTTCCTTTCTTCTCTATATGTGGATCTTATAAGTTTTTTTTTTTTCGTTAATGTTTTTCCGTCATTTCTCGGAGTATAAAACTTATAGTGGATTACCCTAAAAGATAGAATTAGGGTTTACTTATAGGTTAGAAACCATTGGAAGAGGATAAGAATCAAAAACTGATTGTAACAGAATTTTTTCCGCACGACGGTCCGGACTGGATTAGGCTCGTTCAGGACTGTCGTTGTTTTTCAGAGAATTCCTGAAAAAACAAGGTTCGGGGTCCGGAACGAAATCCTACAGTCCGGACTGTTCATGCGATTTCAGCAAACTCCACCTTCGGGGTCCGGAACGAAACAGGGATGTTCAGGACTGGATTTGTGCATGAACCAACCTGTGGCAACCCCGGAATTTGGATTAGTCCTCTATATAAATGATATAATAGGACTAAATCTCTAACCCGGCTATAGCATTTTGGATGGTAGCAAGATCCAAGAGGTTGTGAGAGTTAAGCGTGCTAGAGCTAGAGTAGTTCTAGGATGGGTGACCCCCTGGGAAGTGGGGCGTCACAGTTGGTATCAGAGCCATTCACCAGCCGGAAATGTGAGATGAGTCTCGGCTGAGCCAGGGTTATATAGCGGGTAGAGCGAGGCTCCCCGGCTAATGACCGTTGTGAGTGGAGTGCAGCTCCTCACAAGGTCGGCTAAGGCTAGCGAGACGAGTCTCACATCGCCTGGTGCTTGTGAGTGTGCTTGAGCCTGACGTGGACGTCAGGGCTTAAAGGGGGGAAGAATGTGACACCCCCGGAATTTGGATTAGTCCTCTATATAAATGATATAATAGGACTAAATCTCTAACCCGGCTATAGCATTTTGGATGGTAGCAAAATCCAAGAGGAACATGAGAGTTAAGCGTGCTAGAGCTAGAGTAGTTCTAGGATGGGTGACCCCCTGGGAAGTGGGGCGTCACAGTTGGTATCAGAGCCATTCACCAGCCGGAAATGTGAGATGAGTCTCGGCTGAGCCAGGGTTATATAGCGGGTAGAGCGAGGCTCCCCGGCTAATGACCGTTGTGAGTGGAGTGCAGCTCCTCACAAGGTCGGCTAAGGCTAGCGAGACGAGTCTCACATCGCCTGGTGCTTGTGAGTGTGCTTGAGCCTGACGTGGACGTCAGGGCTTAAAGGGGGGAAGAATGTGGCAACCCCGGAATTTGGATTAGTCCTCTATATAAATGATATAATAGGACTAAATCTCTAACCCGGCTATAGCATTTTGGATGGTAGCAAGATCCAAGAGGTTGTGAGAGTTAAGCGTGCTAGAGCTAGAGTAGTTCTAGGATGGGTGACCCCCTGGGAAGTGGGGCGTCACACAACCAATGTTCGGGGTCCGGACTGTAGTCCACTATTCCGGATCCTGAACATATACCATGTCCAGTTTTTGATTTTTATGCGATTAAAAATCCATCCAAGTGTTTCTACATTATAAGAAGTATTCGGATCACCAATATTGTTTAGTTAAACTTACCTGATCCTTTTGAATTCTTCTTTCTTGAGATTGAGGTATATGATCCAAGCTTCTTCATCTTCAATCTTCAAGACTTAAACACTTTCACGAAATACGCCAAAACAAAATCGTTAACAATCTCCCCCTTTGGCGGTTTCGTGACAAAACACAGATCCACTTAAGAAAATTCAAAAAGATATTTTTGTTGCTATCACCATACAACAAAAATTTACAATAGAGATCCAAATAAACTAAATACATGAGATAAACTCCTAAAATAAACTCTAGACTTAGACGTTTGTACTCTCTGCAAAAGAAATAATTCTTGACAAAAAAAATCGTTAGATACCTCAAGAATTTTTATCATTCAAACGCCAAACAGAAAGATAGAGTTTATACTCACCATGACATGCTTGAACTCAGATATGTATTAAGATCATAATCAGAAATAGACATATCTTCTAAGCATTAAAAATCCAAATGTCGTAAGTTTGTTAGTAATCAAACAACTTGTTAGTAATAATACATGCCCAAATAGTTAGTCGAATAGTTAGTCGAGGCATGCATTCAATCACAATACAAAACCAAAAGTTGTTTTGATACTTACCTTCCAGGTTTCATTCCAAAAGTTCTCACAAACTTGTCAAACCAAAAGTTGTTTTGATACTTACCTTCCAGGTTTCAGTATCCAAAAGTTCTCACAAACTTGTCAAACCATTGTTCACCATTGTTCATATCTCTCTCCCCCTTTTTGTCACAAAAGTAGCCAAAATTACAAAATAAAGAAGAGTTAAAAGTTCAAAGAGAAAATGTAAGAACTAAGACTGAAAAACCTGCAAAACAAAAGATTAGAACAAAATAAAGATTACTCAGAATCTTCAGAACTGGTACAGCCGAGTTTTTGAAAAATCTTTTTCAAAATCTTGTTCATAGAAACCTGTTCCTTCTTGACTTCTCGTATGTCTTCCTTCATTGCAATGAACTTATTCGACATTCGTTCCTGTTCTGAGGAAAGTCGTTGTTGCTCCCTATAAATAGAAGTAACAGAGGCATCATCCTCTGAAGTTGAAGCTGGTGCAGGTGGTGCTGAAGCTGTTGCTGTTGTTGTTGCTGGTGTTGGTCTTTTTCTGCGAGGAGGTGTTGGAGGCTCATCTTGTCTTGTGGAGAGGGACTTTACAATAGTAGTATCGTTGATAGTTCCCAAGCTATGCATGTAAGCCGACGATGAAATATCGACTTTGAATTTCTTCAAAATTCGCATAATTATAATTGGGAAGGGAAGTCGCTCTGTGGGATGGGCATGTTCCACATATCGTGCCATCCTTGACCAGATGAGGAAAGGAATGTTGAAGTTAGATCCCATGGCTGCTGCTGGGTTGCCAAGAAGATAGAGAAATAACATTCTATCCCACCTAAGAATTTTTGTTTGCATGTTAGGAAGAATGTTGTAGCAAACAATAAAATTCAAATAAGGATACTCCGGTCGAAGTTCTTTTGAAAAAATTGAATTCCCGGTTGACTGAGTATCAGGGAGACAAAGTCCATCCACGACCACTCTCCATGTGGTGTTGCTGAAGGCATGACCCTTGAGGTAGTGAGCCCTATTAACCTGGGCCTTCATTCCTAACACCTCTCCAATCAATTGAGGTGTGATCTTGATCTTAACATTCCTAACCATTGTCACAAATTCTCTTGGTCCGTCGTCAAGATCAACCAACTTTGCCGAATTCTGATAGAACATCCGGATAAGATGAAGACAATATCCAAGATTGTCCGGGAAATTGTAAATGGGTGCAAGTCCCGCTTGTTCAAAGAGAGTCCCAAAAAGTGCAGATCGCTTCTTCAAAGCTTTGACATTGACATGTCTTTCACCAATGCATTCTCTTTTCTCGAAGTCCTTGATTCTCTCAGAGCTTATGAAATCTTTTGGAGGAGGCTGGCTTGCTAGTGGCTCTTCAATTGATATTCCCCGAGCACTCCCTCTTTTGCGTGCAACGCTCTTTCTTTTTGTTTTAATAGGAGTTTCTTCCATTGGGGCTTTGCCATTTTCTGCGGCAGTTGGCGGGATCTTCGCCTTAGAAGTTTCTGCCGGGGCTTTCCCCTTTGAGGCAGTAGGAGCAATGCCTTCTACTAAAAGCTCATCCTGTTACGTCTTTGTGTGTTGGCATATTTCGTGAGTTGAGTCGGAGTCTTGAAGTGATCAAATTGTCAATCAGCAATTGAAGACTCAGAGAAGATTCAACAAGATCTCAAGTTGACACTCAGTGTTTTGTGTCTTGAAGATTGAAGTTGAAGAATTGTGGATCATATACATCAATCTCAAGGAAAATGGATTCGGATTGATCAGGTGCGTTTAACTAAATAATTTTGGTGATCCGAATACATTTGTGTAGTTTAGAAACACTTGGATAAGTTTTCTTTGCTTAAAAATAAAAAACTGGACAAATTGGATGTTCAGAGTCCGGATCAGAATTCCAGTCCTGAACCAGTCCGGATCAGAATTACAGTCCGGACCCCGAACTATTTTTTTCAGGAAAATTGCTGAAAAAAAGACGACAGTCCTGAACCAGTCCGGATCAGAATTCCAGTCCGGACTGAAATCCACGGTCCAGACCCCGAACCTTGTTTTTTCAGGAATTGCTGAAAAAAGACGACAGTCCTGAACCAGTCCGGACCGTCGTGCGAGAAAGATTTTGTTAAGTCAGTTTTTGATGCTTATCTCTTTCCAAAGGTTTCTAACCTATAAATAGACACTTAGGGTTTCTCAAGAACTACCGATTAATTTATAAAACACTTGAGAGCAACCCTAGAGGCTAGGTTTTTTATCGTTCTTCTTTATAGCCTCTTTTAGGTCAATTCGACGGTTCTTCCAAGATCTATCTTTTGTCGAATTGATCTAATCTTTGCTTAGAGATTTCTCCCATGGTTCCTCAATGATAATCTAAGCAAAGGATCACCATCGAAGCTTTTATCAAAGGTTTCTAACCTATAAATAGACACTTAGGGTTTCTCAAAAACTACCGATTAATTTATAAAACACTTGATAGCAACCCTAGAGGCTAGGTTTTTATCGTTCTTCTTTATAGCCTCTTTTAGGTCAATTCGACGGTTCTTCCAAGATCTATCTTTTGTCGTATTGATCTAGTCTTTGCTTAGAAATTTCTTCTACGGTTCCTCAATGATAATCTAAGCAAAGGATCACCATCGAAGCTAATATTCTTATCGGCTGAGTTTGCGTCGTGGATTCAACGTGGCATCGTGGATTCGGTGTGTTGAAGGCGTTTCGTGGATTCGAAACGTGTGCTCGTGGATTCGAGTGGCGTTCGTGGATTCGAACGTGTGCAGTGGACGTGCAATCGGTGAGCGCAAGATCCGAAGAAGTTGAAGGAGGGGTTGGAGTCCGTGGAGTCGGTAATCACCTTGTTATTCTTCTTTTCTTAGTGGATTGTTATTGTATGTTGGTCCCGTGGTTTTTCTCCAGGATTGGAGTTTCCACGTAAATCTCGGTGTGCTATTTTTATTTTCCGCATTGGTTTTTATTTTGCACTGAGATTGGTTTATAAGTATTACACCTATTCACCCCCCCTCTAGTTGTTTGATAGTACCTATTTAGATCCGTGTGGATCCTTAAATATATAAAAACCAACAAGTGGTATCAGAGAGAGTTTTAGGTTTATCTATCATGTCGGGTGAAAGTGGTAATATTTATAGACCTCCTCTTTTTGATGGGACTAATTATGCTTATTGGAAAGTGCGGATGAGAGCTTTTCTCATCGCAATTGATGAGCGGGTATGGCAATCCGTGGAATACGGTTGGGTGCATCCTGTTGAGGAAGTAGGAAATTCTACTACCCCAAAACTTCGCTCTAGATGGTCCAAAGAGGAATTCGAAAGATTTTCTTACAATGGGAAAGGTATGAACGCTTTATTTAATTCTCTTTCCTCGACTGAGTTCACACGAATTTCCGCGTGTGAAACCGCTAAGGAAATTTGGTATATTCTCAAAATTACACATGAGGGTACTAATCTTGTAAAAATTCAAAAGCTCCAAATGCTTACAAGTCAATTTGACTCTGTTCATATGGAAGAGCATGAATTGTTTACATATTATTACACTAGACTTCAAGATGTAATCAATACTTGTGCTAATTTAGGAGAAAAGATCCCGGAGTCGAAAATTGTAAGAAAGATACTTCGGACTCTTCCGGAACGGTTTAGGGCAAAGGTTACCGCCATTGAAACCGTTAGTCATCCGGATGAGATGAGAGTAGAGGAATTAGTAGGTGCTTTGCAAACTTATGAAATGACTTTTCCTACTAATCAAGTTTCTTCCAAGTCTTCTTCTAAGCTTACAGGTATTGCATTCAAATCAACAAGGGAAGAAGATAGCGAATCAAGTTCCGACGATGAAATCTCTTTTGCCGATTTTGAAAAACAATTGGCGCGGATCGTAAAGAAATTTCGTCGGAAGTTTTGGAAGAATCGAACCGATGGATCTTCATCCTCGAAACCATCTAAAGGATCATCGGGTTCTAAATCCTCTAACCTCAAAAGCTCTGCAAAACCTTCTAAGGAAAAGGATGAATTCGAAGGGGAAATCCAATGTTATAGATACAAAGGCTACGATCATATTTCAACGGATTGTCCCTCTCCGAAATCATATAAAAAGAAGGCTTTGCAAGCAAAAACTTGGGACGATTCTACTTCTAATGAATCGACCTCAAGTAAAGAGGAAAAAGTCGTTGCCTTCATGCCTCTCAAATTCCCTCTTCTAATTTTTGCTTATCATCTCTAATCACTGACTCTGCTCCTTTGATTTTGTATGAAACATCAACATCCAATGGAGAGTCATCAAGTGAGGGGGAGTCGGACGAAGAAGAACTCGTTGAGGCATATCAACAACTTCTTACGGAATCAAAGAAGATGGCCAAGCATATTAAGAAGTTGAGGAAGCAACGACTTGAGATTCAAGACGAGAATCATGCTTTAAAGAACAAACTTCATGATCTCGAGGAGGAACGAGAATGTTTATTGGATAACAATAAAATCCTCCAAGAAGAGCGAAACGAATCGGAGACAAACGCTAAATCATATATGGACAAGATTGGTTTTATAGAAAAACAGTTTGAGAAAATTCATGTCACCAACCAAGCTTTGACCAAGCAAGTTCATCAACTTAAATCCGACATACAAAGGCTTTCAACTGGTTCCAAGAAATTTGATTGTTTGTCCGGATTAGGTCAAACAAACAAGGTTGGTTTGGGATTTAAAAAGAACCAAGCTGTGAAGGCTTCAAGCTCCACAACTAAGTTGAAAGGAAGAACTTGTCACCAATGTGGACTTGAAGGACACTTGATGAAGTCGTGCCCGAAAAAGAAAAAGAAGAATTCTTCGGCAACTTCATCTACGGAGCGGACTCAACGGAATCAAAAGCAACATCAATTCAATGGAGTTCCCTCAATCCACCAAAGGTCCGAGCCACAACATCAATCATACAAGTGGATCATTGCGAGGCAAAGACCTAAGGTGGACAAACAGTCAAAGCTATCATCTCCCAACCACAATGAATCAAGACAACCTAAAATCCGACGATTTTGGATTCGGAAAGTGATATCTTTCCTTGTCTTAAGTTCTAAATAGCTTATGACTGTATGTAATGCTTTGATTGATTTTCCTTTCATATTTTTCTAAATCTCTGCATTGCATGTTTTCAATGCTCTTCATTTTTATGTTTTGTTTTTGAACAAAAGGGTTTTAACGAACAAGTGCATTGAATAAAAAAGGTTTCACTTTCAATCACTCCAATTTAATTTTATATGAATTATCAACTTTACTCCATAATCATAATTCTTGAAGATACTTCATTATAGGAGTTTTTGATAATTATATTCATCAAATTTTAGTAATCATGTGTGATCTTTAGATGCTTAATCTATCTCGGTTGTGTGAGTTCTTTGTGATAAACATGAGACAACCGATAGATTAAAATTTGGGATTTAATTCTTTCACATAAGAGATTGTATTTTCTTACAAGGATAATGAAATGATTTGCAAAAGATGTGGAAAGAGTTACATCCAAAAAGAGTGTGAAAACTACCACCACATGTTGGAAAGAGCTGCCACCCCGGTCGTCCGGTCTGTGTATGAAGCTACCACATGTTTTGATGCTTGAAAAATGTTTTTTTTTGAAATTTTTTAGTTGAAGCATTCGGAGATTTAAATTCAAAGTTCTTATTTTGAACAATCTCCTGGTTGGTATAAGGTGAGATAGTTGAAAGATGCTCAAAGAGCCACCCTTAGGTATCTTAGTGCTTATCTCAAATTTGAAAGGGTAGAAATCAAATTGATGTCATTTGGAAATCTCTGTAAGTTATTTTTGTAAATCCGTTACATCTTGATAGAGTTTGGATCGCTAGATTACTTTTGATGACTTGTGTTTGACGTATATAATATGAAAAACGGTTTATAATGTTTTATCTTTGTTTTTCATGATTTTAGAGTAAATCTTTTTAATTTTTGTAAAATTAATTGGATTGAATGACATCTATGTGATCTCACAATTTTCAAGCACTTAAATTGATTTTCTTGATTGCACGCAAATCGGTAATTCAAAGATTTCAAAATATGGATTTGTTTCAATAAATTATTTGATTTTTGCTTTCGAGTACCGGTATGCAATCTGTGTTTTTGTTATATACCGGAACTGAGCTTTTATCTCTCTTTCTCTATGAACTAATGTTGTTAGTGATTTCTTTTTGCCTATATTCACTGTTTGACAATTTGTGACAAAAAGGGGGAGAACAGAAATAGGAGGAGAACAGAGATGCTCAAGATAGGGGGAGAAAAAGAAAAGAGATGATGAAAAAGGAGCCGAAAAACAAAAAGAACCAAAAGGACGAATCAAATGTAGGATTTACATTTAATTTCTAACGACTAACGTTTGATTTTGTTTGGAGTTTTGTTTTGCAGGAATTACATCACTTTAAGACTCCAAGTCCTAAGTCATAGAGTTTGTTCTAAGATTGGTTCAAAAGTAATTTTTGTTTATTGGATCTTTCACGCAAAGAAAGTCAATGTTTTGGTGATGACATTGAGTTTTGATTTTTTGGTTTAAGATGAGTGTCTTGAGCGTTTTATTATTTTTGGGTTTTGTCACGAAATTGCCAAAGGGGGAGATTGTTACGGCTTTTTGTGTTGGCATATTTCGTGAGTTGAGTCGGAGTCTTGAAGTGATCAAATTGTCAATCAGCAATTGAAGACTCAGAGAAGATTCAACAAGATCTCAAGTTGACACTCAGTGTTTTGAGTCTTGAAGATTGAAGTTGAAGAATTGTGGATCATATACATCAATCTCAAGGAAAATGGGTTCGGATTGATCAGGTGCGTTTAACTAAATAATTTTTGTGATCCGAATACATTTGTGTAGTTTAGAAACACTTGGATAAGTTTTCTTTGCTTAAAAATAAAAAATTGGACAAATTGGATGTTCAGAGTCCGGATCAGAATTCCAGTCCTGAACCAGTCCGGATCAGAATTCCAGTCCGGACCCCGAACTGTTTTTTTCAGGAAAATTGCTGAAAAAAAGACGACAGTCCTGAACCAGTCCGGATCAGAATTCCAGTCCGGACTGAAATCCACGGTCCGGACCCCGAACCTTGTTTTTTCAGGAATTGCTGAAAAAAGACGACAGTCCTGAACCAGTCCGGACCGTCGTGCGGGAAAGATTCTGTTAAGTCAGTTTTTGATGCTTATCTCTTTCCAAAGGTTTCTAACCTATAAATAGACACTTAGGGTTTCTTAAGAACTACCGATTAATTTATAAAACACTTGAGAGCAACCCTAGAGGCTAGGTTTTTATCGTTCTTCTTTATAGCCTCTTTTAGGTCAATTCGACGGTTCTTCCAAGATCTATCTTTTGTCGAATTGATCTAGTATTTGCTTAGAAATTTCTTCTACGGTTCCTCAATGATAATCTAAGCAAAGGATCACCATCGAAGCCAATATTCTTATCGGCTGAGTTTGCGTCGTGGATTCGACGTGGCATCGTGGATTCGGTGTTTTGAAGGCATTTCGTGGATTCGAAACATGTGCTCGTGGATTCGAGTGGCGTTCGTGGATTCGAACGTGTGCAGTGCACGTGCAATCGGTGAGCGCAAGATCCGAAGAAGTTGAAGGAGGGGTTGGAGTCCGTGGAGTCGGTAATTACCTTGTTATTCTTCTTTTCTTAGTGGATTGTTATTGCGTGTTGGTCCCGTGGTTTTTCTCCTGGATTGGAGTTTCCACGTAAATCTCGGTGTGCTATTTTTATTTTCTGCATTGATTTTTATTTTGCACTGAGATTGGTTTTATATGTATTACACCTATTCACCCCCCCTCTAGTTGTTTGATAGTACCTATTTAGATCCGTGTGGATCCTTATATATATAAAAACCAACACATCCCAATCAATGGATTCCGTCTCAGATTCCGTCTCAGAATCATCCCGAGTTTTCTTAGCTCTCTTAGGTTTGTTCGTTGCTCTAGTGTGTACCATAGCAGTAAGAAGAACAATTATCCAAGTGAACACCATTGTTGCTATTGAACGTGAGAAACCTGCGAGCACGAACTCAAGAACAAGAAAAAAATTGTTTATTTTCAAAAATTTGAAAAATTGTACCTAAACAATCATTATCGTGTAGAGAGACTAGGAATCAAATTAGTTTAGCAAAAAGAATTTTAAAAATAGATCAATCCCATGATTTTCAAAAATTCTCATTATATGCCCTAAAACCGAATTTTCAGAAATCGAAGCCTAAAAATCCGTTAATCAAGAGAATACCAAGCATATAAACAAAACTAATCTACTCAGAGTTCTTATTTCAAAAGAAATTTGACCAAAAACAAATCTCAAACGAAAAAGTTACAAGATTTCATTCACGTTTTTGAGAAAATAGAGAAAGTCTGTGAAAAACCGAAGTTTTGATCATAAAAACTTACTTTGATCCGAAGAACTCGAGTTGGAAAGGCTCAAAATAGGTTGATTTCTAGAGAGAGAGCTCTGGAGACTTGGAAACAAAAGATTGTTGTAAAAAGAAATCAAAACCCTTTTGTTTCTTATAAAACCCTAGCCGCGGTCCGGAACGGATCAAGAATCCAGTCCGGATCGGTTACCCGCAGAAAATTCCTGCGTTCGGGATCCGAAACGGATATTCCAGTCCGGATCGGCTCCAACTTTTTCTTCAGAAAAATTTAGAAAAATTTCAGAAAATCCAGAAAAAGTATGTAAGCACTTTTGCATGTCAACTTTAAACAAAAGTCATCGTTTCATATGAAAAGAAATAGATTATGTTAAATCTATCAATAATATCCAAGTAATGAAACGAAAATTTATAACAATTAAATCCTTTAAAGTTGAACAAGTTCAATGACATCTATCATGATCTTATGACTAATGCGTTTATCAAATCATCAATATGGTAGAGAAAATGAAGTACCAAGATCGATAGATGTTTGAAATCCCAAATAAGTTAGATAATATATCTAATCAATTTATTGTAAGGAATGGCTCTTTGAGCATCTTTCAATAAAATCCCCACCTTATACCAACCTTGGAATTTGACAGAGTCAACTATTCCAAAAAGCATTTTATCTATTCAATCACGAAAAACCATGCTTGGTATACATGTGGTAGCTGCACACAGTACTCGGACGACCGAGGTGGTAGCTCTTTCCTCCATGTGGTGGTAGTTTCACACTCCTCATTCGGATGTAACTCTTTCCACATCTTTTGAGCATAAACATTTTGATAGACTCCCCCTTAATTTGCTATCAATTATCTAAGATATGAGGTATTCAACCAAAGATTGATCTCGAGTTTCATACGTAACTCAATTTTCAAATATGATAAAAACTATACCAAGAGATCACATGAGAGAGAAATTGACTTTGATCAATTAAAGATGACTTAACTGACATAAATGATCATTGCATCAAATGAATTATTATGATATCCAAAGCATAATAAATTTCTAAATATATGAAAGGATGCAAGTAAAGTCAATTACATATGCTCAATTAATGTTCTATCTACAAACATAGATAAGGAACAAAAACACAAAACAAAACCTAACCTAAGCAATGATTTCAAAAAGTGTTATTTCAAAGAAAGCATTCCTATTGCTTTACGCAAATGAAAAAATCGTTTTTGATCCAAGGGTTTTGTTAAAATGTCTGTTAATTGATCTTCCGTTGAAATGTAGGAAATTTGAAGAATATTTGATTCAACTAGCTCTCTTAGAAAATGATATCTAAGTTCAATGTGTTTTGTTCTCGAGTGCAACACAGGATTTTTTGAAATATTTATAGCACTTGTGTTGTCATAAAGAATTGTTACCGAAGTTGCTGAAATTCGGAAGTCGCTCAACACGCTTTTCATCCAAATGAATTTAGAAGCATCATTGTCTCGTGTTGCCCCAAATACAATGTCATCGACATAGATTTGTGCCACAATGAAGTTATCCTGATAATGCTTCACAAAGAGAGTCCGATCTGCTCCCCCTCGAGTATAGCCCTTCTCCAAAAGGTGCTTTGTCAACCTTTCGTACCACGCTCGCGGTGCTTGTTTTAGACCGTAAAGAGCCCTTTTCAAACGAAAAAAATGGTTAGGTTGCTTATGGTCTACAAAACCTTTCGGTTGAGCCACATATGTTACGGAATTTGAGTTGGCGTATTTCGTGAATTCGGTTAAGTCTTGAAGATTGAAGATAAAGAAGGTTGGATCATATAACTCAATCTCATGAAAGAAGAATTCAAAAGGATCAGGTATGTTTAACTAATTATCTTTGGTGATCCGAATACTTCTTATAGTGTAGAAACACTTGGATGAATTTCTAATTGCATAAAAATCAAAAACTGGACATGGGACATGTTCAGGATCCGGATCAGACACTTCGATCCGGATCCCGAAAGGTGTTAGTTCATACGCAATTTCAATCCGGATCGTAGCCTCCTTTGATCCGGATCCCGACCACTGGTTTTTACCATAATATATGAACGATCCGGATCAGGCATCTCAATCCGGATCCCGAACATTGGTGTTTGGTGAATTGTATGAACGATCCGGATCAGGCACTTCGATCCGGATCCCGAACCTTTGTTTTTTTGGAAACTGTCTGTCTCGTTACTGCAATCCGGATCGCCTAAATCCGATCCGGATCGCCGTCCTGTAAAATTCTAGAAAAGGTTAGTTTTTGATTCTTATCCTCTTCCAATGGTTTCTAACCTATAAATAGACCCTTGAATTCATCTTTTAGGGTAACGACGAAAAAGGGAAAAATACGACCGAAATAGAAAAATCCACAAGATAGAGAAGAAAGGAAATACTAGATTTAATTCTATGTTTCTTCATCTATTTTATTAATTTGATTCTAGGTTTTCCAAACTCAGATTTTGAGTAGAATCAAATTAATGAATACTTAGATGGTATTTCCGATCTATTTCTAATCTAAGTAATCGGCGGATCATCACCACCCAAAAACAACGATTTCCCCAAAATCGGCGCGTGGACTCGCGTGGCCTTGTGGATTCAAGGTGCTACCGCTCTCATGGATTCGGAGCGAGGTACATTCGTGGATTCGAAGCGTGCTACTGGGTGAAGACCGTGGATTCAGTCGGACGTCGTGGAGTCGACGTTGGACGCCGTGGATTCGGCGTTGGACGCAGATCGTGGATTCGAGAAGCGTTGCGGAGCGAGCGGAGAAGATCAACTAGGAGCGTATGGAAAAAGGTTGAGTCGTCTGTGAGTACGGTGTGATGATCCAGGTTTCCATGCACTATTTTTCCCGTGAATCCAATGTGTTAAACACCTATTGATGGTGTTTGATCCACAGTGTGTCAAAGGGACGGCACAGATGGGTCCATGGTAGTATTTATTATTAGTTTGGCCTTCGGCGGCATTTGTCGAATTTTAGAAAAGTTTCTAGGCCAAACGGAGGGCGTATTTGGATTCAGCGCGGAAAAACGCTTGAAAACGACTATTTACTTGTTGAATTCGGAGTCCGGATGCCCAAAAACGGACTCCCGGATGTTTCTGGTGGTTTCTGGTGCATGGGGAAGTCGTGGACCACCGGAGCGCCACGTGGCGGGCCCTCATTGGCCGGTCCGCAGCAGCCGGTCCATGGAGCAGCGCGGCAGGGTGCATGAGCCGGTGCTAGGACACGTGGCAGGCGCTGATTAGCGGGCCTACGGTGTGCGGTCCACGGAGTTTAGGCGGCCGGTGCAGGGTTTTGAGTGGCAGTGCTGTCACGCCCCCGGGGGTTTTTGAGTCTATCAAAGCGGAAAATCGTGTGTATCTTTTTTTTTCTTCTTAACAAGGTAATTTAAACCTCATCCCCGGTGCGTGCCAGACCGCCACATACACAAATTCTCCCTGTCCGCGGACAGAGTCTCCTTTGTATATGCACGGCGTCTCATTTACAACAACATACATCAAACACCAGCCATCAACCATACAATAGACATACAACATCAAGCGGAATATTAAAGCGGCATCACTGTTAGAAAGGATAAAGCCAGCGGTTGCAAAACCCGTGCCCACACGGCACTTCGTTTTGAGAAAACCTTTTCGAAGTCATTTGGTTTATCATGAAAACGTGCCGCATAAGAAAACATCACCAAAAGAACCAAACTATAAAAGTACAACTCATCCACAGTGCTAAATACTACATGTCCACGAATATTACTACCCACAAGCAAATTAACTAAAATAAGCGTAAGAGAACTGAGATAATAACAATAACCAAGTGTTCTGACTACGGGCCTAGCGACGCAGTCTCAACAATCTCCCGGCTAACGCCCCTCGTAGCGCCTGTCACGGAGTGGGTAATGTCAGTGACAAACAAAGTAGATGTCTAATAGCAATAAGGAATAAGGAGCAAACCGATAACACCAGAACCATTTCGCTAAAACCCTGCACATATTAATTTGGGCACCAACCCCAAAACATTTGTCGGAGAGACTAAAGTCTCCCCTCGTGCGCAAACACCTACTTTGATGCATTTACCCCTTTCGCGGTGCTGGTGTGCTATTCCCAGCGGGCGCGAAGGGGTCCTCACGGCACCCACACTTTTGTGAGGATCACGGGTCATAAGAGACCACTCTTCCGGAAAAGTACACCCATGCGGAGGCCAATCCGCCTGTGTACGTGCAGCATCCCAAAACGGATTTGCCGAGATCGGCGTGTCATGAGCATTGCGACCGCAGCCGCTTCCATTGTTAGATAAAAACACGATTATGCGAAAGGTTAAACTGTCCATCTACTTTGTTAGATAAATTGAGAGCACTTTAATGACGATAGATGCACTTACTGCACTGGCTGTATTTACAGCAACCGTACCCACCTATTTGGAGAGAGATCGGAACACCCGAATCTTTCGCGCACCCCCGCTGCGCGTCTGGACCTAAAGAAAGTCCGCACGGATAACTATAGTCAAAAGCGTGTACTAACATCCGGAAACACAAGACCCACTTTACTCTTTTCGACGGGAAAGTCCAACAAAACTCAATCCTCAATCGGTAGCCCACTCGGGACGTCCATGGTTAGACCAAGAAGGCCCCGACGGCGGAAATGATAAGAAAAGAGACCCGACGGCGCGCCCCCGACGATTTCGTCGAGGCGCGGAGCGTCGGCGAAATTAGCACCCGACATAATAAAATAATGACCAAGAATGTGAGGACCTGGATCCCCACGTCGAGATTACTGGATCATCTACAGCTCCCGGAGGCCTATGTGGCGTGTTGGTGGTATTTGTGCCCCAAGTGGACATTAGTGTTGGGCTCAGTGTGTTTAATGGATCACGTGGGTGATCATTGGACTCCGTCGGATCGTTAGAAGTGGTTTCGCGCGCCAAGGATATTTAAATTGGACTCAGTGCGAAGTTTGGACCAAGGATTACCTTTCCGGATGCCTTCGGCAAATTTTGGAGTTGGAATTTGGCAAATCGGACTTCGGATTTGGATTCAGCGCGCGAAAACGGTTAAAACGGACTACCCACTTGTCATTTTTGAGCTTCGGGTACTGTTCATGCCGGAACAGTGTTCCCGGCGGCGGCGGCAGCGGCGGAGCAGCCGCAGGCGGCGCGGCGGACGGAGGCGCGGGCCGCCCGGTCCACGCGGCAGGCGTGCACCGGGGGGCGGGACGCGTGGCGGCTCAGGAGTGGGCCGGTCCGCGGGGCGCGGTCCACGGGGGAGTGCGGGGCGCACGGTGGACCGGGGTTGACACGTGGCATCATCCTAGAGGTGGGTTCGCGGCGGTTGGTCTACGCAGTTTCGGGATGGCTCATGGTTTACGGTGCACCGGGCTTGGACACGTGGCAGGTTCGCATTGGTTCGGTCCACAGGATTTCGTGCACCGGGTTCACTAGAAAGTGGCCTGACACGTGGCGTTCCCCGATTGGTGGGGCTACTGTGCGCGGCAGGGTGGCAGGCGGCGGCGTCAGGCGCACGTGGGCGCGGTCGGGCGGATTCCCGCGCTTGGGGAGGACACGTGTCGTCGTCCGCGGGTGGCCACGCGGCGCGACGGGTACGGCTGGAGCGGCTGTCGCCTGTTTGACGGGCGACGTGGAGGCCTGGATGGGATTCGGGCGGCTACAGTGTTCGGGCGCGGGGGGTTTCGGGCTGCTACAGTGCGCGCCCGAAAACTCCCAGCGCCCGGAAACGGGGACTTATTCGGTATTTTCCCAATTGTTTCTGCTGCCTATAAAAGGCAATCCGAGCTCCCTTTCTTCCCTTTTTCCGCCATTTCCGAGCCTCATCTCGCCTGGGTGTCTTCAACAAAGATGATCCCCGAGTTTGGATGCATCTTTCTGCAAAGTTTTGGGATTTTTGGTGGCACGCTTATCGAGGTTTCTATTTTTACGGCGCGGCGCGACGCTCGTTCGTTTGTGGTCTTCTTCGTCGCGTTTTGGTGCGAGGACTCCCCCGGCTTACCCCGAGCACCTTTTTCAGTGATTCTTGCGCCGTTGGCTTCACGACAGGTAGGGCTATGTTTCCCATGTTTACTGGTTTTTCCCATTCCGAGTTTTTCATGGGTCTTTCGGAGCATCTTGTAACCCCTTTTTCTGGGCGGAGTTTTGGGACAGCGGTGCGGTATTTTGGCGATATCTTCGCGCACAGGCATCGGATTGGGGCGATTCAAGAGGCGATTTGCATCTACACATCACGAGGAATATGCCCAAATTTTCATAGAATTTTCTGAATATTTCTCGAAGGTGAAGATTATCTGTGAACAGTAATTGTTGCTACAGTTTTTGGGTGTAGTTTGATTCGGGGTGGTTCCCTTGTCGGAATTGTTTCTCAGTGTAGGAAGCTCGGAATTGGACGTGCAGGTACTCGTTTCGAAGGTATCGACGCGAGGATTACTGTGGTATTTTTGGTGGATTTTTCTGGGCACTTGCAGCAGGTGAAATATGCGCGGCTTTGGGACTGATTTTCAGATTGTGTATGTTTGGTTAATTTTGGAACAAAAGTGTAATGTTGAGCGTTATTGTTGTGCCCAGGGGTGTTTTTAGCTGTTTGAAGCCGAGGCTTGCGCGACTTGTACCGTGGGTGATATGTTGGCAGATTTTGGACCGCGGGCGTCTACCCACTTCACCGACTTCAGGTTTGCCTTGGGTTAAGCGCTTCAGGTGGGTGAGCTTATTATCAGTAATTGTTTAAGGCAATGTTTATGTTGTGGCAAGTATAAGCCCACTTGTGGGGATGTCACCCCTCTATGACTGATGCATGCATGTGTAGGGTACATAGTCTATATTGGCAAGTAGGTAAGCTTGTTATTGATATTGGTATAAATGTTTGCAAGAATAGTATGTATGAGGTATACTGAGGACTTGCATGAGTTGGACATCTATGTGATGATTAGTGTAAGCTTACCTAGGATAATGTTACCCTATGAGATTATGAAACATGCCATGTTAGCACATAGCCTTTCTTGTGATGGATTATGCTTGGGACAGGGTTTCGTAGCTATGTGCGGATTTGTACTCTGAGGAGTTATTATGATCATTCTATTGTTGAACCCTGAGTTGTGGACAGGTCTAGTTTTGAGATTCCGGCATGTTGTTTATTCCTAAAGGAACTATTATTATGCTTTACCCCCTTTATTTCCTTGAGGACATTTGCATGCTTGTATGGTCATGTAGTTAGGCCATCTTTTACTGCTGCACTATTTATGGGAACTTGACTTAGGAGAAACCATGCTTTTCCTTTCTTCGCTTTTGCTAGTCAAGTGGTCAGTGCTGCTCGGGTTCGAGCAGGGGTCTGGATGGGGTAGTCAGGACTTCGCGTCTGGGACAGGTTGGTTTAGTTGTGGGGCTTTGCGGCAACCGCGGATATTGGGCGGTTGACCGGATATTTCTCTATGCACCAGATTTGGGTGTCAGTTTTACTTAGTGGATGGAGTTTCCCACTTATCGTTTAGTTGCATCCGACTGAGGTCGGGTCTTTCTTTAGTGGTTGAGTTTTCCACTTTGATCTGATTGATGATCAAGTCCTGCTGTTTCGAGATACTGTTGATGTTGATGACAGAGATGCTTTACTCGTGTGGGTAGCTCCCCTCGAGTGCCGCTCCGGAGTAGGCTTCAGACCGTGTTGGGTTCCGGTCAGACCGTGTTGGGTTCCGGTGAGACCGTGTCGGGTGCCGGTCAGACCGTGTTGGGTTCCGGTCATTTGGACAGAGCAGGCAGTGCCGGGTTTTATACCGGTTCATTCGATTGAGTTTATTTCGGTCAAATACTTTTATGGTTACACTCGTGCCTGGGGGCCGAGTGCAGACTGGTAGTTGAGTTTAGATCAGTGTTGGTATTGTTGAGAGCCGTCTGGTTGACGGTGGTCCCGAGTTGTTGCGAGTACTTTGACCGCTGTGTGAGAGGTTGAGCATCTGGATTCTACCGTTCTGAGAGAGAGAGCGTGGACTTGACCATAGCCTGCATGATCCTCTACTCGATAGTGAGCTAGTCCGTTTGGACGCCCTACGTAATTCCTGCCCGTCTTTGGGAGGTGGTTGTAGGTGGATGCAGGTTGACTGGACCAGATGTGGCAGTCAGCTCGATTGGGTCGTTGGTGCACTTTATGTGCTAGTGGTGGCATACCACTGTTTGGTTCTCCCCTTTTTAGCCTTTAGTGAGGGGCAGGGTAGCTGTGAGAGTTTTCAGCTTACCCATTTCAGTCTTATGACTTGGGTTAATTTTTGTCTCTTGAGGACTTGGTGGGCAGACCGTCGGGTCTGGCGGTGGTACCCACTGAGAACTCCCGTTTTGGAGTAGTTCTCACACCCTTTGGGGGTTTCCCCCTCTTTTTCTCTCCTCTCCCTTGTTTTGCAGAGTCTTAGCAGGTGTTGCCGACTCTGTGGTCGTTGATCGTGGCGAGGGAGTCGCGAGCTAGATCCCTACCCGGCGTTGGAGAGTAGCGGTACCCTTCTGAGGAGATCATCAGTAGATTAGCTGTTTCTTTTTCCCCTTTTGAGAGACACTTGTAGTGAGGATATTTTGTATTGAGAGACTGTACACTGTTGTTTATATATTGGAGTTACCTCCCGGTTGGGTTTAGAGCTTGTACTCGAGGATTTGTATTATTATTATTTTGGGAGGCAGACGGTGTTGTTTATTTCCAGTTGTACAGTGATCGATTTTTGTTACAGCAGATTTTTTTATTTATAGCTCTGATATCTGTTTAGTTATAGAACTTTTCTTGCAGGTAGGACGCTTCGCCTATGCAGGTTGGCATAGGTGGCGGGTCTGTTTGGCGGGCCCGGGTCGCAGTTTCGACCCCGGGGCGTGACAGATTAGAGTGGTATCAGAGCCTAGGTTGTAGGTCATGGTGGACTTAGAAACCCTAGGCTTTTGGTTTGACCCTTGGTTGACTTTGTGAGAGTCGTGATTTTTGCGAGAGTCCTGATTGAGTTTTATACCTCTCCCGAGGGACGGGAGGAGTGATTGGCATGTTTATTCTCCTAAGTGATTATGTTGGCTGCAGACAACATAATGCTGTGGAACGGGTGACATGCTCGAGACTCTCGCTGGATTGGGTCGAGTGTTGTTGTGTGCTGTTTTGTTGTTTCGTCGTGGCGAGCGGTGTCTCCCCGACGTTGGGTTTTGACCCGTGTGCATCCTGTCATGGCAGTTGAGCTTGAGCAGTTGGTTTTGGGCCGGATACCTGGATTGAGGTCAGAGAACCCCGGACCCAGATGACAGGATTGTCAGAGGCTTATCAGCGGCTGTGGGAGCAGCTGGTCTTGGTGACACAGTTGTCGGAGCACTGAGTAGCCCCCTCTGTGCCAAGGTTTAGTGTCGAGGCACCGAGGCAGGGTGGATGGTTGACAGCTGGTGAGCTGTGGGACATGATCGACCAATTGAGCCATATTTGGCAGACAAACCACCCCGACTCGTAAGATTGAGTTTGGAGCCTTTGGAGGCAGAGTCGTGGCTGGTGGTGATGGAGTGATTAATTGAGAGCCTCCCAGTGCTTGAGAGTGTATGCAGTTGTTGAACCGCGCGCTCCAGATTCGAGGGACGAGGCGCATAGGATATATGAGATTGGGAGTGGATTGCGCCAGGACACCTTTCTGTTATTCAGTCCCTCCATTGTGGATTTAGACGCATCGTGGGAGCAGGCACAGTGTATGGAGCGCGGCATTGCAGTTCCTTTGGATAGGGATCTGCCGCCAGAGGTGAGTTCTGGATTTTGGCGCTTGGCGCCGGATGTTGGAGGACAGATCGGCCGGCAGGGGCATGACTAATTTTCTTTTCTTGGATGACGAATTCCCGAGATGTCAGAGGTCGAGCGGACCCCGAAGGCGACATCAGTATTTTATCAGAGTGGCGCAGCGATAGCGTGGATTTGTCATCTGCGGAGGATCTTATTCGTCGCCTCATTGTGGTCAGAGACAGAGGTCGTGCTTCCTAGTGATAGCCCTGATTTTCAGGCAGATTGAGCGACAACCACTTGCTTTGAGCGGATGAATCTGTGCCGCCCGGTTGGAGGGCGCCACGGTAGTGGATTGAGTGTCGCAGGTGGGATTTCACCACGGTAGTCGGAGTTAGAGCATGTTCCACTCTTACCTGGGTTAGAGGCAGATTTGTTACCACGTGCACTGGAGGTACAGGTTCCTGTTGTTGTTGTGCACGTGGAGGAGGCTTTTGGATCATGTCCAGTGCGGCCGAGACCGCGAGATGCCGGCAGAATTATTGGAAATTATAGCAATTAGGTGTTTTGACCTTATGCTTGAGATTGTTGGGCACTATGCCACAGGATGTTCGACTGCGGCAAAGAGGACTTGATCTTCGGCAAGACAGGCAATTGGAGGCTTGCTCGTGGAGGTTGTTAGAGCACTCTGGTTTTAGCGACCGGATGAGAGGTGCTTACGGCGGCACCGGGACTCAGGGATATCTCTGTTGCCCGCGAGATCCCGTGTGTGGATTCACCTTAGTTGTTGGTAATGCCGCCGGTTAGGGAGATAGAGATTGTGTTTGATGTGGTTCGAGGGACCGCACCACCCTGGACAGCACCTCATTGGATATCGCCGGTAGGGCTGAGAGAGACCCGATGGCACTGCTGCAGGGGCCGATGGATCGGGGGGTCTGTTTTGACCTAGTGCCACGCCGTTGGTATACGGTGGGGAGGCCACATCGTTGATACACGACTGTGAGGATCCTTTTATGGATCGAGTGTAGACAGGTCCGGGTGGTATCTATGACCTTTCGATGGAACTATACTCCGGCAGTTGGTGGATGATGCGAGCACCCACTTGGTGTTAGACAGCTGAGGACTCCGCCTAGGTGGCGTTTTGGACGCGGTGAGGGCATTATGAGTTGTTAGTGAGGCCAATGGAATAACGATTGCCCCGTGGATTTCAAGATCTGAGGAATAGTAGGTCCCGGTTGTACTTGGACGGACTGGGAGTGGTATTTTCCCGGTGATATTTTGATTTACTCCCGGAGTGATTTGGAGCACGAGGAGCACTTTGTGAATGTGCTACCATGCCGTGTGGATGAAGTTGTATGCCAAGTTATCGAGGTACAAGCTGTAGCTGCAGAAGCATACCTTCTTGGGTCGCTTTGTTCGAGCCGTAGGGGCGGCGGTGGAACCCGACCTAATGGATGTTATTCAAGTTGACTGAGACCGACTTTCATTCTTGAGGTGAGAAGCTTCTAGACTTGGCGGTGCCGAGAGAGCATGGCCAATGGATAACGTGTCTGATATTAGCGCCAATGCTAGTGTTTCCTGTGTTGGGAGATGGAATTGTGGGATTTAGTGATGCCTCCCATTGTGGCGGTGGAGTTACCGTGGGTGGATCTTCGGTCCACACTTTATTAGTCCAACCCTATGAGTGTTGTGGCAGGATGAACCGCTGTTTTGCAGGCAGCTTAGAATCCACGGTTGAGCCTTCAGTACGCCCTTTATTCCCAGCTTGGATTGTTATACCTGGGCGTAGGCCATGCCTGCTTGGCTATCAGTTTCGATACTCAGCATCTTGAGTGGGATTTTCGCGGATTGTTGTTGCTGATTTGGGATTTTGACCGCGAGTTTGAGCCTCCGCTTTTTGATCGCCTTTCGAGCCAGTTTTCCCTCCCGTTCACTGACGGTTTGGTCCCCGTCAGGGCATCTTTTCGACCCGTGGGTCTGTTGGAGTTATGTTGGCTTGTTGAGTGTCCAACCGTGGCTTGAGATTGTGTCTCTTGAGGATCCCTTTTGAGGGTAGCTCGTGGTCGAGTAGGCCACTCGGGTGATTTTGGATCGGAAGTAACCGAGTGAAGACCCCAGCTTATTGGATCTTTTCTCATAGGATGAATTGTGGTATATACTTCGGGTGATCCTGGTTGAGTAGACACCAGGAGGTGGTTTGGGGCGTGTTGCGCTGTTGATTATCTCTGTTTCCCCCGGCTCTTGATGGGCCTCTGTGTTGTTTCACGTCTCAGCTTGGAGTGTGTTTTGCTTTTGGATCCCTCGCCCGTGATTGACTTGTCTATTGAGATCTGTGATTGTTGGAGTACGAGGAACGCCGTTGCGATTTCTGGCTCGAGAGAGAGAGAATCGCGCATGTCGGGCCATGCCGTACGTGGGTTGTTGTTGGGAGTAATCACGGGGAGTGTGTGTGGTGTTTCGGGAGCTGGAGGCGTTATTGATGGATACCTACCCGTGGTATTGTGACCCTGGGGGATTGATCTAGTTTCGAGGACGAAAACTTTTCTTAGTGGAGGAGGATGTGAGGACCTGGATCCCCACGTCGAGATACTGGATCATCTACAGCTCCCGGAGGCCTATGTGCGTGTTGGTGGTATTTGTGCCCCATTTGGACATTAGTGTTGGGCTCAGTGTGTTAATGGATCACGTGGGTGATCATGGACTCCGTCGGATCGTTAGAAGTGGTTTCGCGCGCCAAGGATTTAAATTAGACTCAGTGCGAAGTTTGGACCAAGGATTACCTTTCCGGATGCCTTCGGCAATTTTGGAGTTGGAATTTGGCAAATCGGACTTCGGATTTGGATTCCGCGCGCGAAAACGGTTAAAACGGACTACCCACTTGTCATTTTTGAGCTTCGGGTACTGTTTCATGCGGAACAGTGTTTCCCGGCGGCGGCGGGCAGCGGCGGAGCAGCCGCAGGCGGCGCGGCGGACGGAGGCGCGGGCCGCCCGGTCCACGCGGCAGGCGTGCACCGGGGGCGGACGCGTGGCGGCTCGGAGTGGGCGGTCCGCGGGGCGCGGTCCACGGGGGAGTGCGGGGCGCACGGTGGACCGGGGTGACACGGGCATCATCCTAGAGGTGGGTTCGGCGGGGTTGGTCTACGCAGTTTCGGGATGGCTCATGGTTTACGGTGCACCGGGCTTGGACAGTGGCAGGTTCGCATTGGTTCGGTCCACAGGATTTCGTGCACCGGGTTCCTAGAAGTGGCT